>JAGXCT010033285.1:0-39840 GCA_022495035.1 Philopotamus ludificatus | reverse complement strand
TTGAGTGACACTTGCCACAAAATATGTTTGATTTCTTAAAAAAAATATTGTTTTTCTGACCGCGTAAAAGTGAAACCGCGTAAATCGAGGGATTGGTGTACTTAGTCTGCGGCGCGACATTTACGCGTAATATTGATTACTTAAAAAATCTAAAATATCGACTAAATTATGAAGCATATCGTAAATAACAATTTTTCGTCTTAGAATAATCCATTTAAAAAAAATTCAAGATATTGATGAAGTATTTATCAATATTTTGACTTGAAATGCTTGGGGTCTCTGATAGACCCCCTTCGAACGACTCAGCTGTTTTCGAGCCGGCCAGATTGTGCGGCACACACAGGCACCGAAGGATTATGTGTGCAGAGAAACGCCAAAAAGGGAAAAATTGGAAAATACTAAATAAAACATGGCCAAAAGTATCTATTAATTTGTTAAACCTTCTTAAAATCGATAAAAGTCTCCTAATTCTTTATCATAAAAGTTTTTATTGTAGAGGGAGGAGTATAGGGGTCCCAATTAAAGTTCTGCACATAGGCGACAGACACTGGGACCGTTTAAAAAATATATAAAACAGGATTAAGTAAAATATCAATATAAACTTAAACAATTTGACTCTAATGTAAAAAGTATATTTTTTAAAAACAGCAAGATTGGTTTCAGTGTTGGTTATTATACTAACCGGGAGGTGAATGTGAGTCTTAGAACAAAAAGGGTGCAAAATAATGAGTTGGGTATGTATATTTTTAACCTTATCCACTCCGTGGGCCAGACGTATTGGCCCCAAATATTTTTAAGTAAACAACTAGAACCAGGTTTTATTTATTATATTTTAAAAAAATAATGTCATTTTTTAAACGGATATCCGATCAAATCCTATAGATGCTTCATATTCATTTTCTCAGAGTTACTAACAGATTTGACTAAACGTGGACGGAGTGGAAAGGGTTAATATATCATCGATGAACTGCCAGATTTCGATTGGGCACATAGAATCAAAATTACGACATGTGTCCCCATGTAATCGTGGCTTGTGATGTAATGCGCACATTCAGATTCCGTGGGGATGTTGACTGATGACGCCGAAGAATGTACATCCGGCCGCGGTGGACGATGGTTCTCACCAGGATCGTCCCCGGACACCAGGAAGGCCGTGTCCCGTGACTCTATGACAACAATTTATCAGCCCACGTGACCGACGTGAACGGCGAGGCAGGCTGCTAAAAATTTTAATGCAGCACAATGTCTTGCGATTTGTTTTGACGATGACACGCGATGATGAATGACCATAGAATGGCACACGAAAGAATCCCCCGCATATTATTGAAAATTACTTCTTACCCCCTTCGTTTTCGCGTTTGCCGATCTCGGGTTCAACCACCTCACATGTCGGAAGGTCAGACGTACTGATGGAATACAAATTGCTGATGATAAATCTCATCCAGTATCTCTATATCAGATGGTGTTGGTGTGTCTGCAAGTTCCTGATCGTGGGAGTTTAGCGCCTGAACTATAATACAAAACATTACTTGAAATTATCATCACGTCCATGTATAATAAATACAAGGAACAATAAGGTAATATTGAATAATTACCATAATTCAATATATTTTTTTTCAACATGATGCAATATCGTTATTTATTTTCAATTAATGACACAATAGAAGAAAAACAAATGAATGCAAAATTTAAAATTGATTAATTCCCCCTGCCAACATCCACGTGGCTTACATTCATCATTTATTCATCGCATTATGAGGGTACCCACACGTGCCACATTCTCTGAGATTCTAAAACGTTCAATACCTCTAAACTGGTGCGGAGCTGTCAAAATTCAGTATTCAAATGTTTCGCGCTCGGAGAACTTAACACCGCTATTAACGGCCATCCGCAAAATAAAAATCGTTGCGATATTTTATGCATATATTCATAATTATCAGAGTACATGTTGAAATATATATGTTTATAAAGGTATAATATTGTGGAATCGCTGATCCCGGATCGTTTATTGTGTTGTGATTCATACCAGCTGCAATTTTGACGTGTTAAAAAATGATTGCTGATCATTGGGCGATTGATTTTTTTTTATATTCTTAACTATCGTTATACATCAACGCGCATGTGTTAAATATAGTTTTTTTTAATATTAGTGACTAGTATTATATTTTTTTGGGATTTTTTTTTAGTAATTAAGTAATTTTTGCAGTTCGACGATGTATTGAATTGCGTTACGCAACGTTTTTAATTTACTGAGTCGCTTCGTCGACGTAGGAACACCACATCCAATTATTGGAACTGCTCTTCTCAATCTGAGAAACGCTCCGCTGACGGCTCGCACGCGTCTTCTTTCTCTGGCGTTTCTTCCCATTCTTCCTTTGACACTGGATTTGCATTTTCTTCCCTTTTGTGTAAACTTTTTTATGCCACAGGACATTGCTCGCGTATCGCATTTCCATATTGATCCCAAATCACTTCCATTATTAGCACGGAAACGATCGTCTCTTCCTTTTTTGTCTGAGAGCGTTGTGGCGTGCTGCGGTGATTGAAAGAGGGCTCCCCTGCAGACGTTCTGATCGTATCTCATTTCTGGGCTCCACGTCTCTTTTGAATTGTTCGTGTCGTCGAATGCTTCATTGACGGATGGAAGATGAGTCCAGCTGTCTGCGATGTCCAAATATCTGACGGGGGACCAGGCTTCTGTCGACTGAGCCATTGTTCTCATTTCAATGGTACAATACGTCTTTTTCGGCGGCACTGTTTTTGCATCAAATATCTGAAGATCCTGGGTTCTTGCGGCCTGACCATTTTGATTGGATAGAATAGAACCTCGTGCGCGTCTCGGTGTCACGTTACGATCCATCCCTCTTCAGTTGTGTCCACATTCAATTGCCCATTATTTACAGAACAATTTTTTGCACTACGCACAATTTTTTTTTATTAAACAATGATATACGACACTTTTTACAAAACGGTAAACATCGTTTCGCGTATCAATAACAATATTTTGAATGTAGTTTTTTTTGTACAGCGGCTGGATTATATAGATTATCGACTAATTTGAGGCACGACCTATGACCGACTGCCTTAATTCTAATCGAATATTTGCCGAGGTAATGCCGCTAAATACTTCATTATCATCAGGTATCACCCCCTAGCCGAACGATTCGCGGTATACATACAGGAAAAAATACATTTTAAACTACACGATTATTTAAAATATATTTATTCATAAAAAATCAATACAAAATTAACAAACAACTCCATTCAGATCTGGAATTATTTCAATATTAAAATTATAATGAAAAAAAAATCATCAATAATTTTAACGTTGCTACGAACTGATACATATCCATTGAATTATTATAACCCGCATAATGGTTAAACATATCCAAGGTGCGCCAGACACATTATTTTTGTCTAGTAATGCGGAAAATAAATTTTATTCTAAAAAAGAAATACAAAAAAAATTAAATAATTAGTTAAACATTTTTACATTTAAATCGGTTTAATGAGTTTTTAATGTAGAAAAATAGATTTATTATCAAAATTAAGTATTTACTTTGTATTAATATCAAATAAAGATTTCTAATTTTATATTACAATTCAATATATACATCTAAAAATATATTTTAATTGTTTCAGCACAAAGGATAACATTTAACCTAGATGTGCCGATGCTATTTAGGACCCCAAGGAATTGATTTTTCTCGAATATCTCTTTTAATATAAATTCAATATGTCCCATTTTTTTTTGTGTTTATCTAAAAAAGCCCAAAGAATAATTATTGTAAATAATCATTGATTTTTATTGTCTGCAATTGCAAAAAATAAATAAAAAACAACAATATTCGCTTCTGTTGCCATGAGTACGATGTTTTTTCTCGCTCGCATTCGATATTATGCGGAAAGTGAGAGCGAAACGTACTACTAGTGACACGTGCCGCGAGAAATCGACTGTCCGTAGTCGGCGGCGTGTCTTTAGTCTGCCGTAGAACATCACCGAGTGTGCGTGTCATTTGCGCGTCATATTGATTAGTATAAAAATCCAAAATATCGACCAAATAATGAAGCCTCTCATAAATAATTATTTTTGAATATGTATTATAATTAAAATGCTTAAGATCTATTTTCTATTATAAATAGACCCCCTTCCAAACGTCGCAGTTGTTTTTGAGCCGCCGTGGTCGATCGGTTAAATAAAAAAAATGTGGAGCAAAGTATCCTTTGATAGTAATACCTTCGCAGATTGGCTAACCTGCGTGCGCCATGTTTAAATACAACTGTCAGTTGAGATTGATTACCTGAGATTGTCAACTGTCAATTTGCGCATTTGCGACTATGCATGCCACGATTAAAGAGCTTTTGGACGCATTGGGGTAAATGAAACGATTCATATATCGATACTAATCAAAATGTTCATATATTTGCAACAAATGATTCCAGAATTTGTATACAATTTTCAATGACAGAGCGAATAATAAACGTTTCAGTGTTAATGTAATAATTTAAATCGTTAAGCTAAAATGTCGTTACCATTCCGATTAATCAGGATAACAAAATAAAAATATACGTCACAATATACTTATAATTTGTCCTAAACATTAATATAGCTACAAATTTTTGTATTTCCCGATGAGCATGATACCCGCATTTACGTTACACACTGTAAATGATATACTACAGTCACACCACAGTATATGTATTGCGTTTAAACGAATTTGTCATTAATGGAAAAATAATTACGTATTTACTTCATATTATATTATTATTTCAGTTGCGATATATCCCCGGATGTAATTCTGGAACATATTAAAAATAATCCGAACCATGGAAATGCCACGTACAATTCAAAGCAAATTCACGAGTTTGCAACTAAACTATCTTACCGAAGCTCAAATCCGAAGGGATTTATGGCAAAATATGAAGATATGAAATATCGAAAGTACGTATATTTTCAATATTTTCATTCTCCTAAATTGATTATGATTAAAATGTATTTATTTATTCATTCGTCAGTGTTGATTCGTTGAGTTCATTGATTTCACTTTTGTATGCCGTACTATACGAAGAGAAAAAATCAAAAAGTCCAAAACCGAAAACTGCTCCGAAACCGATATTAAACGATAATAAAATTATTATAACAAACGATGAGTTACCGCAGGTATTTATTTAATTTTTGTCATATTTAAAAATAACTATTAAATTTTTATTAAATATTTACTTGCTTAGATACGGAGTAAGATCATGAAGGCCGTTGACGATGCAAAAAAAGCAAATAAAAAAAATTCCGATGATAATCAATATGCTCGCAACGAATATGATAATCTTAATCTTCCATCTTGGCTCGTTGAAAGATGTACACTATCATGGGACTTTACCAATGATGTGTATCCAGTTTCCTCCATTGGTAAATAATAACTAATATAATATAGAAACAATATCGCATTTAAAAACAAAAAAACTATCGTTTAAAGGTGCCATTCCAAAAATTTCACAAGAAACCATATTGATTGACGAATTATTGTATTGCTTGGAAGGAATACCGGGCAAATACATAGTGCCATTACCAATTAAGGATCCCTACGGTCCGAGAAGCTTTGATATTACACCGGACATAGACGATGCTTTACAACACATCATACAACAATTGTTGCCGCTGGCGTCAAATTATTCTATTGTTAAACGATTTATTGAGAGTGTGCGCTTTGGATCAGGGAAGGTTATACATGCGCTCGCTTATGCAATGGAGATTTTATTAAAAGATTATTTCGTAAGTAGAGTTCGTTGAATAGCCGTAAATTCTGCATATATTAATTTTTGATATATTTCAGGTTGTTATTGCACAGCTTGAAACTGAACATATTGCGGGTACGTTAAATTTTCAAAAATTATGGTATTTTGTCAGGCCCAGTATGCACACAATGGAAATTCTCGCGAATATATCTTCGACAATCAAAAAAGTGAGACTTTTTATCATTTACTTATATATATAATAATATATTCATATTATTTTATTATTCTAGAGTGATTCAAGAAGTGGCACCGTACTTAGTCTTCTCCATGATCAAACAAACACTTTGCTAGGTGACACCAAAGCTCAAGACATTTGTTTATTTCTTACGCAAAAAGCAAGTCAACCATATATGCAGATGCTACAACAATGGATTTACAAAGGAATCATAGATGATCCATTTCAAGTAAATATACAGTGGAAATTCAATCTATTCTTCTAATATTTATGGTCTTGTCACACATTTCACTCCGATCAATAGTGTTTATGAAATATTAGGTTATCCGGAAAGTAATGTCATATTTTAAATGAACGATAATTAATATAAAATATAATTTCAAGCATTATTTGAGACATCTTTCCATCATTCTGTTAAAAAAATTTCCCCCTTTCGGAAAATTGTGGCATTTTTTAATTGAAATATTCAGTAAGTTCCTTTTTCACCTCCGACATATCTGATTTTTTTTTCTACCTAAAAAGTAGTGTAATGACCTGAGAAGATGGTAATCTTTTTGTGACTTTCTACACATATTATATTTATCATTGTACCAGAGACTCGTCTCTGGGATCTTATATTTATCTATTCCATACGGAAGATTCGTCTTCAGGATCTTATCATTATCACCATACTAAGGATACTTTCTTTGGGATTTTCGCTCCGCGAAGAGATCTGCTAGAGACCTAGTATATTTATTTAGAGGAAATAATGGGTTATTTTAGTTAGGAAATTGAGAAAGTAGTCAAGGTTTTTTAGTCCACTCCATCTAATTTGTATCCCATGCTAACTCTGGAATAGCAATATCTATGGAAAATTTCCCTTCTCCAAGGAAAAATATGATTCTTCCTTGAAGATCCTAAATAAAACATTTGGAGACATTTCTTAAAATTCTATTAGATTCCGGCTTTACGATTTTTTTTAATAAGAATAAGACGTGCATGAGATATAACTAGTGTTCAAACCCCCTCCTACTTGCCTGGACACAGTCGAGAGGGTAAAATCCGATACCGACATGGTAGAAGATGTACGTCCAATGCCAGCAATGGCCAAAAGAGGGAAACTCTTTACAAAAAACTGCATACCAAGACGGCTCGGGTCCCCGCGGTATGGACACGAAAAGGAAGCCCTCACGTCACGTATGAGACTGAGGTTCCTTTGGCCTCGACTACCATACAAGAGTTTGGTAAGGCCCATGCCCTCAGCGAGTGCGAGCCTTGTGGCTGGAAAATGATGATGATGATAATAGCTTGTAGGTAACATGCATATTATATTGATAATGTAAGTTAACAGCCACTGAGCTAAGCAAGTACTCGGATAGGTGTCCGACGAAAATATGAATTCAGAGAATTCTTTATAACACTGGCCAGGGGGTAACTAATTGGAAGAGACCCATTACCTCCACATGCTTTATAAAAATATTTATGTAGGTAGTTTGGTGCTTTGGAATTAATGAATTTAATGCCATCTACCTTTCGTTATATAAATATTTATAAAACAAATAATATAAAGTTTCAATCCAACTGAAATAATATTAAAACTAGTCAGTGTCATGGTTTGACACTGGGAGGAGATTGAGAAACTCATTCCACTTGCATCTTTAGAATCTTTATCAAATCTTTATATGGGTGAATGGCGCCTTGGAATATTTCTGTTATGCCATTCATCCATCTTAGTCAAATAAATAAATAAAATGAAAACCAACTAAATAAAAAGTCTTCCAAAAATTTCCTAGTTGCTATATTTTCGAGTCGAGTGTTGCCGCGTGTCGGTATTGGACGTGGTCGCTATCGTAGTTGGGCATAATCATGATTTCGTAGATTCTACGGAACTATGAGGAGCCCAGGCCGTAGCATCTGATTATACGGTGAAGTAAATAACGACTTAGCACCAACCACATCCGATTATTATTGTTATAATCTGCACGACGACAGATAGATAACCTTTAGGACGACCTGGCCTCAGGATTGAGTTAGACGCGTCTATGTTGAAGATCTCGTAGTGTCCTCCAGGTAGCAAAAACCACCCTCGGATTAGAAGGCCACTTTAATAATAAATAAATAATATTATAATAAAACGTTATTAAATGATATATTATTCGACAGGAATTTTTAGTGGAAGATAACGAAGTAATCAAAAAAGAAGATTTACCGCTAGACTATTCCGCAGATTATTGGGAAAAACGATATACTGTCCAACGTGATTGCATACCAAAATTTTTAGATAGACTTGCCGATATAATATTGAGAACTGGAAAATACCTCAATGTTATAAGCCAATGTGGTTCGTACTAATTGATATTTCTCGTCTATTGAAATTTATTAATCCAATTCCACATTTTCAGGTAAAAGTATAACTGTTACTGATGCAGAAGAAATTAAATACACGCTTCTCGAACAGCAGTATTTAACAGCGATACAGCGAGCTTATTCGTTTGCTAGCAAATCTTTGCTAGAATTACTTATGAAGGAGTATGATTTGATGGGTCGTTTAAAATCGGTGAAACATTATTTCCTGATGGATCAGGGCGATTTTATTGTGCAATTCATGGATGCCAGCGAACAAGAGCTCGCGAAAAATATTGATGATATTATTCCAACCAGATTAGAATCGTTATTGGGCTTATGTTTGAGGTAATTTTTGATCAATTGGAAAAATTATACGTTTATTGATGTATAATTATGATCTCGAATTATATTGTGTAAAATATTTATACGTATTTTCAATTTTAGACTCTCGGCTGCGTGTCATGATCAATACAATGAAGATATGCGAACGGAATTACTGCCATATGATTTAAAATTCCAGATGTTCAAAATACTATCGGTCAAAATTCAAGATGATAATGGTATTAACATTTATTGCGTAGAATATTATATAATTAATTAATTCCATACAAAATTTACTTAATCACTATTGTATAACTTATTAAATTATTTTAGTAAATATTTCAGATTATCATCATCATAAAGACAAATTACCACTTACCGGATGGGAATCATTTTCATTTGGGCTTGATGTTAAATGGCCAGTATCACTTATACTTAATAGAAAGGCTATCGCCTGTTATCAAATGATTTTCCGTCATTTGTTTTATTGCAAACACGTTGAAAAAATGTTATGCAAGTAAGTGCGGTGGAGCTTTCATCATTCATTCTCGTTTTATTTTCATTTTTTTCTATTATCGTATGATATATTATTTATTTAATTGATTTTTTTTTATCATTTAGGGTTTGGCTCTCCAACAAGGTCGTTAAGAGATTCAGTGAAGCACGACAATATGGTGCTGCATTTGCGCTGAGGCAACGTATGCTGAGCTGTCTACAAAATTTACAATATTATATGTGCGTAGAAGTCATGGAACCGAATTGGTGTGCATTTACAACAAATCTTAATAAGGTTCCTATTTTTATTATTTTATTTTATTATTATAGCAAAAAAATCGGAGACGTTACATATTTGATTTTTGAATCCCTTCTTCTGGAATCTGGATCTTGACTTGATTAAATTACTATATATTAGGGGGAAGAAGAATCGCATATTTCAAAAACAATATAAAAAAATATTTCGTATGTTTTCAATCCCTGCCTCATTTCGAACATGTTTTTCGATCAATGTGTGTTCCATGGACCTGAAAACGTAATAATCGGATGGAGCATTATCTGGTTAATATAGAGGATAAGGCAGAACCTTCCAGTTAAATTCCTGAATTATGTCACAGGTTACTCTTTGCGAGGGCGTACATTACCACAATGAATTTCCATTTATCATCATATTCGATATCTGATCACTTTACATGTAGCTGTATTGTGGACTATGAAGATGCGAGTTTTTACGATAATTCCTCAATGGTTAAACGAGGATTTGATTCGGCTAGGGATTTTAATACGTCATCATAGAATTTGGAGGATCGTCTTGATTTAGATGCATTCCTTAAATTTCTATTACTGTATTAATGAATTACATTAAAAACGTTAACGTTGTCAATTAAAATAATAAAGCTCTTTTTTAAGGTTACAAATGTGGATGAAGTATTAGAAAAACACAGCGACTTTTTGGAAGCTTGCCTGGAGGATTGCATGCTCACAAATCCACAACTCTTGAGTGCCGTTATTAAATTGTGCCAAGTGTGCGTACAATTTTGTCAATTTTTCCAGGTAACAATTTGTTTCTTAGTTTTTATTTTTACTGTAACTCGTCGATATTATCTTTAAAAGTAGATGTAGAGGAAAGGGGTATAGCAGTGATGCATAGACTTATTAAGATCAGAGTATGTGGTTCACCGTAACTCTCCGGAATAAAGGATGAATTATAAAAAAAAATATTATATACAGTGAAACCCTGTTTTTACGTTTTTGAAGGAACTGATAAAAAAAACCTAATTAGAGGGAAAACACAGATTCGGGGTACTAAAATAAAAAGGGGTTGTAAAAATTGAATGCAAATAGCGGGAAAATGTGAATTCCGGGCACGTAAACACGAGGTTTCACTGTATTTTCATCCGAATCTTCAATATTTTCATTAAACTTTATTGTAAAAAGTATCATAATAACATTCTGGTGTTGATTACCGCGGTCTGTGCATTGAGAGGGTTTAGTATTAAAATTAATTAACACTTTTTTTTTATTTGTGCTGCCAATTAAATTGAAGGAAATGAGGAAATATTTTGTCGATGCTGAAATGACCGGCATGATCGGTTCTGCATATGAAATGACTGAATCGCTCGAGGTATTTTAATGCACAAAGCATATAATAGAAAAATCATTAGTATTGTACATCTCATCTTTATTTTACTCTTAGATTGGCTCCAGTAAGATATTTATAAAATGAAATCGTCTTATTTTTTTTTAAGAAAATTGCACGAGGAGTTCATCATCTAAGACCCAATTAAATATTTTCTTGTTATTGACCCAGATTTTCACATATATGTATACGAGATTTGTTCAAGAAATATGCGGAATTTACGTTTTTCATAGTAGTTCCCATCAGATACACTCATGCCAGCGCTTTTCCCGTCTTTGGGATTAGAACCTAAGGCGTCGTAACAGCGTTTTGAAGTAAAAAATCACTGAGTACATCAAAATGCACGTAACCTTTCTGACAGCCAAAATTAAAGTGATCATGATGATTTCGTATGGCTTTTACTCTGCCATTCTTTGCATGCTCGTCGTAGAAGTTCCCTCCGTCCTTTGGGAGCACACCAAGAACAGCATTAGTTGGCTACGCAATCCTCGTGCGGGTCCCTCTTTGGACCGGCAAACCAACATCGCATGCCTTAACGATAGTCTAAAACAGCCGCCGGGTGTGGTGTTGGTTCCATCTGAAAGAGTTTCCTCGTTACCACTGCGGCCTTGTACTTGAAAGACTGGGCGAGTTTGTAAGGAGTCGTAATGTGGTGGGAAACGGCTCAAGGTACTATCCCGGCATATAGCTTTCAATGCCTAGGGAGCTGGGTCAACCTAACCCGGGATAGTCGCGTCTCTACACCACTTACTGATGAGAGAGACACTAAGAAGTATTTCTTACCGGGTTTTAAAGGTCCGGAGCGGCGAGCGTAGTGACTCTTGGTAATTCAGGACGTTATCCTTTTGTAGCCATGCTACGGCAAACATCTCTGTCTACTGTTTATTTTAAATGCTTCAGCTTATTCATCAGCTTTATTTAGGCTGAGGATGCCTCCTTTAACCCAGTCAGTGGGCAGTTGTTCACAGTGTGGAGCAAGATCTGTTTCGGTGCTCGGCAGTCGTATTTCTATTCGTTTGGCAGCCCGCAATGGGGCAGCATGTTGGCGCATCGACCGTGTTCGGTGCGAATGCAGTTAAGTCGCAATACGAGGAACCCTGTTGGGGGGCTGGTCGGATCAGCGATAATCTCCTTGTTTTCCAATGTCATTTCTTTCCATCTTTTCCACCATATTGTTATCGGATTCTGGGCTAGTATGATCTGAGTGGCAGAGGACCATAGGGGTTTTCTTAATTTCAATCTGGCTGGGAGAAGGTGTTGGAGGTCTTTGTTTATTATGTACCTTTTCTTATCACATCCTTGGTATCTGCCCCATAGTTTTCTAGAGGGAGCTTTACGCCGCAGGTCTGCCTTCACAATGTTAAGGAGGGTAGGTAACCGAGCAGGGGGGTTGACCTTGCGCAACCTGAGCAAATCTTCATCGCCTTGTGTAGTTCTACATCATGCAGGCGCACAGCATTCTGCTATAGGGTAGATTAACCCTATCGTCGTGGCTCTTAGCGTTGGAGTGTTTGCACCCCAGCCAGTACGAGCCAATTTGCGTATAATGCTAACCCTGGTTTTGACCAGAAGGGTTCAAGCATCCAATATGAGTTATAACTTCAAGATCATGGACTAGTTTACCAATATACTAAAAAAATGGGGCATTCCAACTTATATAATATGCAAAATTCAAAAATTTCTATTATTTTTTTTTCCATCAAACCTTTTAATGTATATTTATAAATTTAATAATATCATTGTCTTCTGATATATATTTATAAACCAACATAATTTTCTAACTCATTCATATCACTAATTTTTTGTATAAGTATTTATTTCATTTCCGTCCATTTCATAATTTTCAGTATCATATATTGATAACTTTTCAGAGCAACAGTATGTCAATATCTAACAAGATTACACCGCCCGGTGATACCTTTGAACAGAGCATCACTCGCTACGATCTATGTTTCACCAGGGAACTTTTAAGTTTATTAAACATGATAAATGATATGGCCAAAGATAATAATACCAAGAAGTTAGTGGACGTCATGTACAGGTGAGCCTTTAGCGTATAATGTATATTTGTTTTTTTTTTAGTATTTTAATGAAAGATGCTAACGAATTGTTTAATTTTCAGATTTAATTTCAATACATTCTATTCGGAACAACTCGATCGTCTCTGTATGGAAAATTCCACAAATCAAATATACGACCAGTCTAATTGAACGATAATATCATCGACGATAAGCAGTTTTCAATGAGATTATTTAACATAATATCGGCACTAAATTACGTTTTATTAATATATAAATATTAATATTATAAAAATTTCATAAAACACACATTTAACTAATATTTTTGCATGAGTTTAATAATATTCAAATATTCCACGTGGTATCAATTGATAAAAATTGCATTAATTGCAATTTAAATCCTCTGATTTTTATATATAAAAATATAATTAAATTAATATCTCTTCCACGCTTTGGTATTACCATTGATCCAAGTCCATTAGTTAGCATCGATAGTTCAAGTCCAAGCTATTTCCAGTTCACTTTCGTTCATTCATTCATTCATCATAGATGCAACGGCCTTATTGTAGAACCCTGGCCTCATCCAACACCCTTCTTCATTTTATTCAGTCTGCCATTATGTCGCTCTATCTTCCGGTAAGTTTCAATGATGTAGCGTACCGTTATACGCAGTTCAACTACCTTAACCTTGGTCTTCCTTTCCTCCGAGGACAAGAAGGCTTGTTAACCATAAGCCTTTTCGGCGGCTGACTATCCCGCATCCTTGACACGTGACCGGTCCACCGGAGTCTGGCCACTCTGACGACAGATGTGACCGGTATACCCTTGTAAAGTCGGTATAGCTCCTCGTTGCTTCGAATGCGCCATTCCCCATCATCGAATACGGCTCCAAATATTAGTTTCAAAATCCTCCTCTCCAGGATATCCAGCTGTCGCTCATCTTATTTTGTCAAAGCCCAACATTTAGATCCGTATGTTAGGACGGGCCTGAAGAGGGTCTCGTAGAGCTTAACTTTGGTCTTCTTTGAGAGGAATCTCGACCGTGGATGCTTTTGTAGCCCAAAGTAGCACCGGTTTGCTAGCATGGTCATCCAAATTGGTTTCATTGTTGTTCGTGATAAGTGAGCCGAGACATCGGAATTCCTGGATGGCCTCGAAGCTGTACTCTTCGACTCTCAGGGATTCAAGGGTTCGTCCTTAGCATATTCGACAAAACACATGCCCTGTCTTGGTTTCGTTGATCCTTTTGGTTGATTTTTTTTCTTGGATTCTTAGCTTTCAGTTCCCTATATATCCGAATGTTCAAGATATTGCCGTAAATTTCGTGAACGCTATTAGTTCTTTTGGTTTCGATTTCTTCTTTCAGCTTCTTCATTTTTAATAAATGCATAAAAATGGAAAAAAATGAAATAAATAAAAATCTTGCCAAAGCAAATTATCTATTTTTCGTAATAGTTTTTTTTTATAATCGTATAAAAGTGTTAAAACCTCGCCTATAACCAAGTACAAACTATAGAATATGTATTTATTTTTATACAAAATTTTATTACATATAATAAATGTATAAATTTACAAAATCTTAAAAGATGAATGTGGTTTTTTACGAATATTCTTGCCATAAATTATAATTGCATTATGCGTAACTGAATGCGTAGATGCGTGCGTATGCCAGAAATGCAGAGATACTTATTAAAATAATTGTCGTTTGTATTAATTATTATTTTTGATTATGTAACAAATGTTTTTTCTCGTAAATGATAAATCGGACAAATGTATCATGTGATTCACGAGGTACCATAGTCCTGCTTCTGATTTAATAATTCGATATATTTACACAGACATTTAAACTGCGACACATTAGATGCTATAATGCACATTCTAATACTCGGGTAGATTAATATCTAACTTGCTGTCATAATAAAAGAGACTTATCTCGCCTAATTTATAAAATAATTATTATTACACTGTTTTTAAAACAAAAATGTATTGCCATACTATATCCATGGTAAGCATTTAATAGTCGGAAGTCGGAATACGATTTATTACAACACAAATAGAATCTAAAATGATTCATAAATAAATGATTCTCGTAGATTTTTGAAATGTAACTGTTAGAGAAGAATTAATATTCATTTGTTTTATTTTATAATATTGAGTAAGATGTATCTTTGTCGTTCACCTGATTTTATTCTCTCCCGTGCTCTCATCGAGGAGGATCGTGATAATATTCATTTGAATGTACGTGCAATTCTGAATATCAATAATTAATATATGTATTTTGTAATGATCTGCTTCTCATAAATGTGCCATTACATATTATTTAAGATATGCGTAAATTTAACATTCGTAACTTTATTTTAAATTAGTTTACCAATGTTTATAATTAATTTATGATAAAGAAAAATTAAAAATGAATACTCTTATTGTTTCGGATAGTAATCTCTCTCATCCGTCTTTGTAAGTCATTCGTATGAAGTGTCAAAATTAATATCTTAAAATTATTATTTTTGGTCAAATATAATACACAGTGATGATTCCCATTAGGGGTTCACGGACGAAATTGATAAACGGTCGCATTTAACCCTTTCAGTGCGGGGCGCATGGCGTACATGCACATACAAATCGTGTCCAGGGTGCGGCCGCATGTCGTACATGCGCGAGAAGTCTTTAAAAAAAACTTTAACGTAATAGATTTACATTATAAAGCTAGACCCGAGATTAAAGTGATGAGGTGTTTGTTTTAAAAAAAATCAGCCTAATAAACACAGCTATCAATAAATGCCAACATATCACAAAGAAATTTATAGGAACCATGTAATATGTAAATGAACGGTACGGTTCAAGTCTCCTTGGTAGTGCTCAGTGGCGATATCTACGGCTCAGGGGACGTAAGGGGTAATTCCGCATTGTTATGTTCCACATACGTGTACGGATGTAAATGGTATAAAGAAAATTGCATTTCGCATTTTTGATTTTTTGATTCGCATTCCCATTTTTTCTCCTTAATCTCTGTTTTGAGCAATTGATGTTTTGTTCGATTGTTATTACGAAAATAAGTAGATCGAGTTTATTTTTTTTAGTTCAGATGGAAGAACATATCCTAATCAACATGTTTGCATAAAATCTCTTATAGGCCATTACGTTACAACCTATAGCGGTAAAATGGGTGAATACAAATTTACCTCGCCAAAAAAATAATTTGGTCCAAAACGACGCCGCACTCAGATGCAGAATCGTGTTTAGATCCGCCGCATTGAAAGGGTTAAACAAGAAAATGTCTTATGTTTGGTAAAATCTTTAATAATAAACATCTCGATTACATAAAACTCTCCATTATATATTTATGTACATCATTATAATAGAGTTATCGTGTTAATTCGTGATAATTGTATTTCTGTTATTGTCCAATAAAGTGTTTTTTTTTTAAATATACTTTTCATATATTAATTAAGCCCACAATTTCGAGCGAATACGTTGCGAGTTATGAGATTTGATCCCTTCTTCACACTTTACATCAAATTAAATTTAAATTTAAAATTTATCATTTATTTAAATGCATTTTTTTTATCCATTTTCCTTTTTTGATGATGGATTTTAATTTTTGATTTAATTAGCATATTTTTAGTAACTTTATTAATATATCTATATCGTTTGAACAAATTTTAAATTAATTAAAATCATATTATTAACTACGCATTTCATATACACTCTAATTTTTTATTTATGCGGTTTTGAAATATCACTGTCCACAAAAAAAAGAAAAAATATTATATTTTTCCCATGAATTATTTGCTCTAATATAATTCCCGGAAACCAAATACAGTGAAACCCCTTTTTTACATGCTCGGAATTAACGTTTCCCCGCTATTATCCTTGCGTTAAATTTTTACACAAATTTAATCAATGCGCGACGATTTAAAATGCTTAAATTAATATTAGGCCCATAATGACCTCGATATTAATGTGATGACATCTCAAGTTATGAATATCGATAATATAGTGGATAGTCACATTTTTGTAAAACTTATCCGACGAAGAATTATCTGATGAAGAAGAGGTAAACTTAATCCATCCAATTCCAACAAAAAGAAGATGCTATAAGGCATATCGGGGGCCTTAACCTTTTATACTGCAAAGGCTGAAATTGGTTAATATATTAACCAGTCGTTTTAAGGTCTATATTTCCATGAGCGCTTATAGAAATGTCAACCTTAGTATCGTAATATTTTGTCGAGAACGCTTTTTAGTTATTTTATTGTTATTGACAATAAGTATTGTCAATAACAATAAAAAATAAGAAAGCCAAAATAATTAATTTGCCCTATAAAGGGTTAAAAGCTACTTTTACTAGTATTGAAAACGTATAAGACTAAACATTCTTATTGTTTTATAAGATCGAAAGAGATGTAAACCAGCACAAAAATATGTACCAAACCCATTAGCGTGATTATCTAAATTAAAAAAAAAAAAAATTCTAAACCCGAAACTATGTTTTTGCTCTAATTAGGTTTTTTTTATCGGTCCCTTCAAAAACGTAAAAACGGAGTTTCACTGGATTTTCAATTTCGCACGTTACCACTCTCGTGGACACTTGTAAAATGCAAGTGCATACCCTTGGACACATAAAAATACACAATTAATATAATATATAATATCTATACCATTATTTTTTATAAAATTGAGTTTAGGATTTATCAGACATATTTTTAAAAATTTTATTAAATAATTTATTATTCTAAATTTTTTTTTTTAAATTCGTTTTTCTTAACATTGTGTCAGTAGAGTAAATTTTTTTTTTAAAATTTAATGTACATTTTAAGTTGTAATAACAAGTTTTAATTTGCACAAACTCCTTGACATGTACTGTAGAAGAAGACCTGTCTGGAGAGGTAATCAAAAATCCGTCAATTTATCTTGTGTCCCATGCTTAATCAAAAAAATGAGTGCATATGCAAGACTGTCCGCGAATGTGCTGAGGCGCATCGATAGTATCGATGTTAAAAAGTTGTGACTATCAAAAATGCTGTTGTTTTTAGAAGGTACAAGGCGGCGTCATTTTTCTTCATTGTCGGAATCACTTTGTCTGATATTTTCTAATATTAGTTTTTTTTATTTTTTATATATATATTAAAAATACATTTATAAATTAAAATCGTATTACATGTTTACGGATATAAATTAATTATTAAGGTACGTTGCCTTGTCTGTAGACAATAATACTTAGAATCAAAACGATTCCGTCATGTTACTACGGATATCGCGGCTTAGGCGCAGTCAGCTTCAACTACACGACAAAAACAGTAGCGTGATTGAAATCAACTGCTTGTTGCCGCGACACCTAAAATCAAGATCCGCTAAGTATTGTTATCTTCATTCATGGCATTACACGGCAATGTAGTTAGAGATCACTCGCAGTCGCTCATCGCGTCAACTGCGCGGGGTTCGGAAATGCACCTTTAATGTGATCATACATTAAATTTAGTTGATTTTCGAAGTTTTCGAATCGTTTTTCAATCTGATTAAGTTTAAATTGTATTTTTTTCAGATTTATCCCTTCTCCTCGGCGATCGTTTATCAGACTTTTTGCCGCTTTTATTACTTTTTTGTCCATATTGAGATCGTAACACGACATCAAACAACAAGCCGCTTCTGGATCTTTATCGTCGACTCGATGCTCCTTCGTGACAATGTGCACTCTTGATGATTGATTGACTTTCACACCGATCTGTGCCGTTGGTAAGAGGTGAGGAAATAAGCAAATTCTTTCTGCCAACGGTCGAATGCAAATCAATCTCGGTGTAATCCAAGTGTGACCGGGTAAGCAGCAACAAGCATTTTGCATTTTAGTAACCGTTTTCTTGTACACGTTCAAATCTCCCAAGAATACGCTTTCAAAATACGATATCAGTTTCACTCTCGATATGTGACCGACTAGTTCAGCGTCGGCTCGTATCGCTTGGGTATCGCTCACAGCCAGACCGTTCAACAGATTGAACAAAACTATGGGAATAACAAACACGAACATTATGAAAATTATATGACTCGTGATAGGGTATAAGCCGAACTCGATTGATCCCGCGTCCAGTTCGCCCGTGAGCATTACGATCGTTTTAAATAGAGACATTCCAGGATCGACGAAAAAATCAGTTTCTTCGTCTTCGTCGTTTTCCGGTTTGTTAGGGTTGAACGGTTTCGTTTCGCTATTGTTTTCGGCTTTTTTGATTGTGTGAAACAGTGTATAAAAACTGAATGCGAATGCAATTATCAAGATGCAATACCATAGTAAGAATTTGAAAAAATTCCACGACACCGTTTTAAGCATTTCTATGTTTGTCGAAAACGGTGGAAAACATCCAATTAGCAAAATGAATTCTGCTGAAGATAGCAAAATCGCGATGGCACACAGCTGCTGTCTCTGATGCTGACCGATATAGTCATTGAGAATAATATTGAACGTAATCACAATCAATGCTATTTCTAACCAATTTTCAATGTGCGTGAGATACCTCTTCGGGGATACGATCGCTTGGAACAGTTCCCTCAGCACCAACACTATCATTCCGATAATGGTTAAATACTTAGCTATTGAGACTATTGTTTTGACGGAGTCACTTCTCTCCTCTAGATTATCGTAACCCACCATTATATAAAACAAAAGCGAGAGCCAGAACGTTGTGTAAAACGTTATATTTGTATAAAACAAACAGCTAATGCGTTGCCATTTTAAGAACAAGAAACTGGTTATCACCGGATGGTTCAGCAGATATTTCAGCTCTGGATGCTTTATCATGTACATAAGTATATCGGTCTCCGGCGTTAAGATATTATTGATATCGGAACTTGTTTGCATCAATGGTGTCTCAGTTGTGTTCTTTTTTGCTGTAGAGTTAGGCGGTACAAGAAAATCGTATTTGAATTTTATTTCATAGTCGTCATCGAATGGCTGTTCACTGTTGGTGGTAACGCATTCGTCCAAATAAGATTCAAGCGTATTAGCTGACATGTCGACGAGCGGTGGTTCGCCAAATTTATTCCATGTTCCGATGTATGCACCGTTTCTGAGTAGTTCCATGACTACTTCTTGATCGCCTCCCTTGGTCGCATAATGTAACGCTGTATTACCTTTGACGTCGGTGAAATTTATATCCGGTTTGCATTTTCTACTCGATAATAATATACGTCGGCATTCTTGATAATCAACATTCTCATCATTTATTGCATTTTTACTCTCTTTGATGACAATCTGTAGTAATGAATCACCTATCGCTGCTTCGAATGATGTTTGTTCATTGGAATCGAGGAGTTTTAATATCTTATGGTATCCACCGCTACATGCGAGAACAGCCGGCGTAAGATTACATCCGGGTGCGGTCAGATTCGGATTAGCTTCGCTGTCTAATAGCTCATGAACCACTCTGTCCATACCTTTATCGCAAGCAAATTGTAGAAGCGTATAAAGACCGTTGTTTTCTTCTAATATTCTCTTTTTGTCTTCGACGTTTTTTATTTTTGAAAAATCTTTGAGGAATTTTTCTTCATCGCCACTACTGAGATGCGAACATAATATAATTACATCAATTTGTCCAGTTTTATTTTCTTTCGACATATCTAAAAGCAAATGTGGAAAGTAGTGTTGTAATACATCCCTTGCCGATTCATCTTCTTCATCTTTAAACGTATCTAAATCAATGTCATTCTGGGAGTAATTTAAAATAAGTTTAACGATGGATTCTAATCCTTGA
Organism: Philopotamus ludificatus; assembly: GCA_022495035.1. Taxonomy (NCBI): domain Eukaryota; kingdom Metazoa; phylum Arthropoda; class Insecta; order Trichoptera; family Philopotamidae; genus Philopotamus; species Philopotamus ludificatus. The sequence continues at coordinate 19,332 of JAGXCT010033285.1, read as the reverse complement.
TTGGCTGCGGAATGAATCGGAGTATTATTTTTCATATCTGGAATGTTGGAGTCTATACCTTTTTTCAATAATAATTCTATAATCTCTTCTATTTTTTTAATGTTCTCCTCTCTGTTATCCCTTATTTTGTTAATCTGTTTTATTGCCAAATTCAACGCTGTATTTTGATTGCTTAATATATTGATATCTAAATTTTTGGCTCTCAATAACTCTGTTAATGTTTTGATGTCACCTTTTACAACGGCGAAATGAATCGGTGCCATTTTATGAATTTTATTCACTTTATTGACGTTGGCTTCATTTTCGACGAGCACTTTTACATACTGATATAATTTTGGATCCGAACACGCTATATCCAAACATGTTTTATTCTCGGGATATCTATAGTAATGCTCGAGATCAACGTCTGATGATTTTAGTAGACGGCAAAATGTTCGGTATTCATTGTTTTGCAGAGCTTCCAACAATTTTGCCTGTGGGTCCTGTCCGAAGAGTGAATTCCCACGGTTCATCGGTCTAGCATTTAATTCATACTCGTCCATCGTGTAAAGTCTCTTGTGTTACACCATCTGAAAAATAAAAACTTGTATTAATTTACGGTAACTCTATAACTTATAATAACATTCATTTTTTTAATTGTTTAATTTGCCATGTGCGTTAACATTATAAAATAACATTTGTCTAGCTATCGTAATATAGATGACAGGCCTCTCGTTTATTATCGTCTAAAAGTTCTCAGACATGTTTCGTAACATTCAATCATTTAATTAGTGATGCAATTAAGTCGTTGATCTTTCGATCAAATTAAAACGAACCTATACAATTATATGGTGTTTTTTAAAATTATTTTTAATTTGTGATTAGACAATGTTATAAATTCCATCCATGTAATTATTTAATTGGAGTTATAAAATGGTCCATATATATTTTTTGTTACCATCTCTAAGAACATATAAGATGTATAATTATATTTCATATCGTATGCGTGTATGGCTATGAATAAATATTTTGGTTTGTCGGATGAAAAACACCTGGTATGTTTTGAAATCTTCAGAATTCCATCCGTCGTATGGGATTGTTAGGTTATTAAGTATACAGTTTTCTGAAGAATAAAATCAAATATTATACTGCATTGTTTTCATTAGTTAAATCATCTCTCAAAATAAGTTATTGAGCCCCTCGATGATGACCGTTCTTATCTTTATGAAGTTTACGATTTCCATAAACGCATTTGCATAAATTATTTATAAAACTATTATCATATAATTAGACTTGTTGTTAGTATTATTTTTTTCTAATTAAAATACATATTATTATAGTATTAATAATACTATAAGTACCCAGAATTAATGTCGTATTTAATCAATGAAACAATGTTTATTGAAATGTATTAATATTCATACTAATTTCCATTATTATCTTTGACTTCCTGCCATCTATTTATTAAAAAATATTCTTGTTTTATTAAATTCTCTTGTTTATGAATTAAAATACTCGGAAAAAGCCGATTCTATCTCGTTTCGCTGTTTTAATTTTTTTGTCTTTACTTTTGTACCCCACCACACAGATAAAAACATTTTTATGGATGCTCTCGCGGTGGATATTGCGTTTTGTGCAAGGGTTAACTACTGTTTTTTCTTCGTAATGTTTGAATAGAGAACTCATTTCTCATCTCCAGTAATTCAATCTCGAAGAAACAGGAGGTATTGCTCTTTTTCTTGTAATAATCTGCATATGTTGAGACGTTCCGTTTTGTTGCGGTCGGGCAATTGGTGAAGGACCCAAAAACCTTGTCTTTTAATATTTTTCCTATATTTTTTGGACATCTTTTAGTAGTAGACCAAGACACGTTCGATTTCAGTTTTCAAAACCACTTCATTAACTTGACTACGCCGTCTTCCCTAGATTAATTTTCCATAACAATGTTTCCGGAATGTTTTTTTTAAACCAACGTTGTGTTACTTATAGTGACATTCAATATCACCATAAATAACACAAATATATCTTGTGGCTTCACTGACATTTTTTTGTATGCAACTGTTATATTTTTTTTAACATACTTCTTTACTAGATCACAAAACGCAGATGACTGTTTTTGAAATCGCGATTCGAAAATACGATATCACCTTCTTTTACACGGCTTGTAAAGAACTCGAAGAGCTATCAAATTCTATATTTATGTGACAACCGCCATTATATTATTTAATTCTGTATATCCTGCCTTGTTGCACAACACCTCTTGATGGACAATGCAATGAAAAGGAGGAAGTGGAGCCAAGCTTCTATAAACAATTTTTGCACTTTTTTACTTTACGTGATTTCGGATTTTTTAAAATTTAGTTGGCCATTGTTTCTTTGCGTGCTTATGTCGCGCTCATTATCTTTCTATCGTGTTTATTACAAAAAAAGATAACCTTAAGTTATGTCAAGCAAATGGAAATGTGTTTCGCGTATTAACACATTGCGTACGGGGTGAATCGCGGTCAAACTTGCGCTGGGGCGGGGCGCATTCGCCGAAATTTGGTGAAACGTCGTCTTTTACAAAAAAAATCATAACTCTTTTATTTATCAAGATATTTCTGCTCACGGTCTGAAGTATCTAACCAAAAACAAATATTTATAAAAGACAAAACGTTGTATAAGTTACAGCCGATCAAACGCGTAGTGTCGGCTAGCGTGTGATATGCGCGCCCCGGACATACACGAAAACGCCTTTGACGTGGAATCCACGTCTCCCGTAGGCAATGTGTTAATGATAAAAGGAAACATGCTATTGCCATGGAAACCAAAGTTAAAATTATATGAAAAATTGGTGGCAAACATAGCTCGAGCTTATAAAATGTGTGATTCTACGATTAGAACAATTATAATCGATAGAGTTAGAATCATGAATCACATAAAAACTCAGTACTAGTGCAATCTACTATAATTACAAAAAAAGGGGGAACATTAATAGAATAAATAAGATAATATGGAACAACAACAATTTACAACGAGCGTAAATAATGCATAAATACACGAGAAAGCTTTGTCTTTTTGAGGATTTAATGTGTAAAAACTGTGATAGTGTTGATAACCATATATTTGAAAAGAAAACATTTGTTGAAAACCACGAAAGATTTGAATTAACGTATGGCTCATCGCTCAATCGATTAAGGATAGTAATAGAAAAACTGAAGAAGTTGAAGTAGTTATTCGAGATATTGTCGAAATGATCAAAGAACTAGAGTTTAATTAACAGCCATTCAACCGAAATATGCAACGATGTATTGATGGAACTCGAGAGCGAGAGAATAAAAGATATTTTGCATGCAGATAATGACAATATCTTAAATGATCATATTAAATCCGGAATGAATTGGAAGATCGATGTCAAGGTTAATGAGAGGAGAACTCGAGCTGATCACTGACTTCATTCGATGTGCACTGTCAACACATGCATCATCAATGTACCAATGATGAAAATATCCGCGTCATCCATGCACTACCCACTCTCGAATCACCTCAATAGTCCATAACAATGTATCGTCATTTTAGCTACGGATTCCAGTTTCCAAATATTCGTACATATCAACTATTCGAATGATAAATGTTAACAGAAATAAAATAATCGGCATTCCCACAGCTTCTACTCATCTAAATGAAAGCATGCTGATAACGAACGACATTCACTTTGTATTAAATAATAATTATTAATGAATGCCACGGCCATAATTGCACAATATTTCTCCACATGAATATTTGCATATTCAAATTTTAACGACTCGCCAATGACATCATTTGTATAAGTGTTGTGATCAATGAAAAAAATGAGTATTGGAAGAACTCTTTGACGGGGACACCATGACGATGTGTAATCGCAAAGTATCTGTGTGGTTGCGTAAAGCTAAGACTAGATACCATACACACGTATGACTGATTGAATTTCTCGCTTAGTGCATATATCATATAACACAATGGTAAGATTACTGAAAAGACAAATGTTAAATAGGGTTAAATTAACAAGCCCAGTTCATAATCCCACACGAGATATCACTTACTTCACAATTTAGACGAATAGGACATTCATTTCCCGATTATTCGTTCTCGTCGTGGAAAGGTGTCCATCTAAAAAGACGGATAATCCTAATATCTAATTATTATTAATTTTGATTTCTAAAGAAGACTGAAATTTTAGTATATATTTTTTTCATCATCATCATCATCATCATAAGGAAGAGGAGCGAAAGTATCGAGACTAGACCGATTATTGTTCAACAGATTAGGGTTTTCCTTCCCAGGGTATACTGGCTCTGTGGTGAGAAATCCGTTAGAGACCAGATTTATTTATGCACACAACGATGTGTGTACACCAACATGTACATATTTTTGCACTGTTTTTTTGGGTATTAATCAAAGTTCAATTGGGCCCCTAGTCAACTCTATGCAGGGTTATGGTGACTGTAATATAAAAAATGACCATCAATTTTAATGCTATGGTAGATAGTTGTGTTTCATTTCTGAAAAATTCTTGGTGGCTACCCCCCCATTTTTATTAAGTAGGCCTGAGATTTTAATTTATTTTAGATATATTATTAAATCTTCTGTCCATTTTTAGTCGAATAAGTTACTCTCATTATATTTTTTTACAAATTTATTAAAGGAGATATTCATTGAGAAAATGAAAAAACGCATCTATGTTGTTCAGATATACTATTAAAAAAATACATTTTTTTAATTAGATAAAAAAAATTGGTTCAAGCCGTTTGCTAAAAAATCTTTTGGGCCAATACGTCTGGCCCACGGAGTGGAAAAGGTTTAAAAAATCAGGTCAAATTTTTCTAAGAGCTATTATAACACGTATTAATCCTTTCTTCTTCGTACATTGTTTACTTTTATTTTACATTTTCGAAACCTTGGAAATTTGCCATTAGCTCGCATATTTTAGATATCTTATATCTTTTTTCCAGAGTATAACCGTCTCGTTACACAGGGCTTTATTTAAATCATCGTTCTTGGGGGCTCGAAAACAACTGCGTCGTCCGAAGGGGCATTTGACGAATTCTTCATCAAAATCATGACATTTAAAAATATGGATTATTCTAAGATTAAAAATATATCATAATTTGTTCGATACTTTGGGTTTTTTAACTAATCAATATGACATGTAAATGACACGACATTGAGATCTCGTCTCATGTATTAATCACACGTTTCACTCGCACTCGGCACGTCGTACCGGATGTGAGCGAGAAAACACATCGCGCTCGTGGCAACAGAAGCAAATATTCTTGTTTTTATTTTTTTCCGCAATTGCAGACAATACATGACAATGATTATTAATTAGACTTTTTAATAATTCTTTCATCAATGGATTGATATACTATTTAGATGAGTTATCAATTATTTTTCTAGATAAATCGTCCCTTAAATGCAGCTTTATTTGATTATAGTTGAATTATTGCGATGCTCAATAAAAAGGTTACCCATGTCTGGTATTTTGTCGTGTTCGCTTCTCAAAATGACCCGCCGTTGGACAGGAGATTGTTTGTTCTGTTCTCCTCATTCTTCGATGGGGGTCTAAGGTCGACACTTATTCGAATTTTCAATGTACACGTTCGTCTCAAACGAATTATGAGTTCAATATAGAATTCATGCGATTAAACGTTGTTATTCTTGGACATTTTAATGATCAGACGTACGCAATTAAGATTTTTGAACACATGTGCAATCAAAAATACCGTTAAGCATTCTAGAAAATTCTCATTTCGGCAATCAATATTTTTTTTAATTAATTGCCAATATTTACGCCTATTAATAAAAATTTTAATAAGCTTGAATTAAATATCAACTTGTGTTGAAATTAATAGATTTTTTTGGTTATTTTTTTACACGATTTCATTTCTTTTTAAGTAATTAAAATATTTTTTCCTAATAAAAATTAGTATGTATTGAGCTCTACTATACTACCCGCCTCATACAAACCATAGACCAATCAGTGATAGCTACGGTTAACGATATTATATAAGAACAATAATGAATCAGGCCTTTGAGGCAACTGACAGGGTAGGTGGACCTACATTAAAAGATTTTTGGAAGAACTAATATATATGGAACACGATACACAATATTGCAGACTCTGGCTGAAATAAAATATTCAATAATGAAAGTTTTCTGGAAACAATTATGTCCACAAATGATGAATGATTTTATAAATTCTACATAAACTCCAGAAACTAATAAAAATAAAGTAGTTAGCCTGATTAATTTATTTATTTGACTACGATTGATGGATTACATAACAGAAAGATTTCAAAGCGCCATTCCTCACATAAAGATTCGATAAATACTTTATGAAATGAGTCTCTAACACTAATATCCCCCCCAGTGTCAAACCACGACACTGAAAACTAGCTGATTCGACTACTAGTTTAGCTCAGTCGCGGTTAACTTACATTATCGAAATATTATGCATGTTACCTACAAGCCATAACACTGGTAGTTTCGGAAAAAAGCCTTTAAATTGGAAACAGATCAAAATCATATTTAGCATTTTATTAACAGTGGCGAATCTGCCGCCTGTTTGCTTAAATTTATTCGTATAGAGATGAGTGTGTTGCCGAACGAACATCCAGAAAGTGGTTTGCCAGATTTCTATCTACCTACCTATAGGCTATAGCACTATGTACTGAATGAACTAAACTCTGACATCAACAACGAAGATGTTAATGAGTTGATTGAATCTTACTCAGTACCTCTGTCAAATGAATATGTAATTGAGCAACGAGAGGTAAATGAAATATACAATGAAAGTGAAGAAGAAGAAGCTGATAAAATCGTCAAGACAATAAAATAATCGAATGATGCCCATGGATTTATTTTTGACTATCATGAAAGAATATGATCTTAATGGAGAACGTATATATCGAGTATGTAGGTCGATTGAGAAAGACACATAATATTATTGAAGTCTTTATCAAGAAAGGGTGGTTCAACTATTCTACTAAATTCCAGCAAATATGAAGATAAATAGTTCCTCCCAATTCTTTCTATTGATACCATAGAGTTACACTTAATACTACTTTGCTCATTTCATTAAATTTGCGATGCGATTTTAATATATCTGAACCGACACAAAGATAAATATTCTTTTATTGCGGTCCTCTAATAATAATCATTTGTGAAAATTATATTATCTCGGCATATTTGAACACTAATTATCATTAATTTCGCATATAAATATTTTGGTAATGAAATATTACACACTTAAATCAAATGTTACTCGAGGAAATTTGTAAAATGTGTTTTTAATTCTTTCAATGGCGTTTAAACCACATAAAAACATTTCTATAAAAATGTATACCATCGTAGTGTATAACAGAATCTGTATTGCATTGCATCATTGAAATTGCCGTTCTCATTTCATATCCGGTTTTACTTTTATGCATACTTTCAAAATCCAGCGACTCTAAATACTAACATTGTATCGCAATAATTTTGATCGCTGATCATGTGATGATTTGCCGTTGATGGATTATGACACATGTTCGCTTTAAACACCAATAACTTTATTAATATAGCATTTATTCGGAAATAGAAATGGATTTTTCATAAAATGTGCATATGGCCCGCATCATCTTATATGGTTGGTAAGAAAATCATCGCGATTGTAATAATAATTATTTTGAAATCAAATTTTTGTGGTAACTTCGTTGAAATGTGCTTCTGCGGTCAGGATTTCTAGTAACGTTATCTTTTTATTATAAGTTGTATTTCTATTTAGGTGATAAAAAGTTAATTTTTTGTCATCCAAAAAAATAATTCAACAAATGAGGACTCGCCACGATCTCGTGCCGATGATCCTGTGGTGGACTATTCGAGAGTTTTAGATATTTCTCGAATAACTCTATTAATATAAATCCTACATGCCACAAACCATTTGTATTTGTCTAAAAAAACCTCTAAAAATACATATTATATATAATGTTTTACATTTATTGTTTGCAATTGCCAAATAAATAAATATAAACGACAATATTCGCTTCTGTTGCCACCGGCGCGATATTTTTTTCGCTCGCATCCTGTACGATGTGCCGAGTGCGAGCTAAACCGTGAGATTGACACGTGCGGCGAGGTCTCAATCGGCCAGCGAGTGATCAGTCTGCGGCGTAATATTGATTAGTTAAAAAATTCACAATATCGACTAAATTATGAAATATATCATCAATAACTATTTTTATTTTTAGAATAATCCATTTTTAATAAAAATGTCAAGATATTAACACTCAGGGACCCGGTCCCGCGTTAGTGCGAAAATTTTCGTAAACGGTAAACACCCGGTCCCGCACTAACGCGGGTTCACACGAAAACGTGCTATCTAATGCGCTACAAAAGGCTTTCTTTTAATGTATTACGACTGGACACAGTTTCATTCATTGCTCTGCATGTCCTGTGTAAAATATATGATATATGTATTTATTTATGGTTAAAAACTGTCCTTGAAATAATAGATTATTTGGATCGAAAACTTTCCAGTACTTACACATCATTGTAATGAATTTATGTTTTGACATGTTCAACAAAATAACTTTTTTGGAATATTTATGTGGCATAACCCGTCACATCCTTTATTACAAAGCTAAAATTACCTACATACTACATAAAGATATTTATTTGTTTTTTATCGTCTAAAATATAATAAATCATCATTTTAACAGCTCGAAAATTGTATTTCACAAAAAAGTTATTAGGCATTTTTTACAGAGACGCACAAAATCGCAAGATTGATAAAAAGATACGGGTTTAGGCGGGTGCTTGAGTGTTAATGAAGAATTCATCAATATCTTGACTTGAAATGCCTGGCCTTTTCTATTATAAATAGACCCCCTTCGGACGACGTAGTTGTTTTCGAGACGCCGTGACGGATCGGTTAAGTACATAACCACTTAATCAATCGATTGAATTAAAGATCTGGCATTAGGTGGTAAGTTTTTCAAATGCTTATTTTTTCAAGATTCTTTAACCCTTTCCACTCTGACTATTTTGGTCGAATCTCTGTTCTACTCTCATTAATTTTATTTTACGAATATATAAAATATAATTTACATTGGGAAAATGAATAAGAAATCTATAGGGTTTGATCTGATATCCTATTCTATAAAATACATTTTTTTATTAAATAAATATAAAAAAAAGTGGTTCAATTTTTTTGTTAGAAAATCTTTTAGGCCAAAACGTCTGGCCCATGGAGTGGAAAAGGTTAATATGTAAATTGAGCTCATGAATGGATAATCCACATACGAATAATCGGTAGTGTACTATACTTGTAATCCAATTGGAGAACATACCTATTTTATTAATAAAATTATAATGAATGAGTCAATTTCTTTAGTTAATAAATTTCGCAAATATTTTCTTGTTAACCAAATATTTTCTCGGACAAACAGATGTATCAGACTTGTAATTGGACGACAGGCATAGCTTATCGAATTCCTTTGCACGAATTTGATATTCATTCAAGGAATTTGCACGTATTCACTTTCAATTAACGTGTGTTATGGCTTGTAGGTAACATGCATATTAATTCGATAATGTAAGTTAACCGCCGCCTGAGCTAAGTTAGTAGTCGGATAGGTGCCTGACGAAAACTATGAATTCAGGGAAATCTTTATAACACTGGGTATATAATAATATTTAATATAAATTTCAATCCAACTGAAATAATATTAAAATTAACCAGTGTCGCGGTTTGGCACTGGGGGGAATATTAGTGTGAGAGACTTATCCCTTGTATCTTTAGAATCTTTATGTGATCTTTATAAGGGTGAATGGCACTTTGGAGAACGAGCTATAAATTTTCGACGCGACCTGGAAAATAAATAAATTAATTCAATGAAAAACACTAACTTCTATAATCGTTATTAATTCGGTACCACTCAATGATTATAAAAACAGGTTTTTCCATAACTAACTAATGTAAAAAATCAATCATGTGCAATTAAAACGTTTTTTTCTGTTTATTTTTAAAAATCTTCAGTTTTCGATCATATTTTGCGTTTTGGCAGGATTATTAAACAGGATTTATTTAATTTCAGATTGGCTAATTTATTTGAAGCCTTCTTGACTGAATAAAAGCTAGATTATTTTTTCAATATCACTTCTGTGGTTTATTTCCATGCTTCTTGCCAATTCTTCTTCGTCTGCAACTTCCAATTTCATGGAAAATTGTGACTTCAAACTCTGAATCACTGTGACTTCAAACTCTCCACGAAACATTCCGGCCATTGTTTCTATCAACAAAGCTTTTGTATGAAGAAAATCGTATTTTTTTAAATATTAAAAACGATGAGATGAATCACTCCATAATTTTTTTTTCGATTATCAGTGTCTGTGTTTTTAATGATGAAAATAAATTGAGTAATATGACTTGGCATGACCCGTGGCTACCACGTACATATAGAAAAAAGCATGGTGTTGTTATTAATTCCATATATCTTCCGCATAATGATCTTGTGAAGTAATCATCGTCACATTTGACGTCTTCTTTTTTGACTTCGGTTATAAAATTGTATTGGGCAATGTTGTCGTTTTCACGAATACGGGTTTACATTATGCATACATTATAATATAAATGTCGTGGCGAACGCATGACTTTCGTGTGAAGAATTGATTATAGCTACGGCAAAATTGCGAAAACTCGCTGCATATACGGTCGGCGATAATTATGGCAATCTAAGTGTCCAATATTTAAATAATCATCCCAACCAATTTAGATATTTGTTGTTAGATAAATAATGTATTTTATTTTTCAAAGTAGGTTCATGCTTTACTGCAAAAATAATTGAGCAGAAGACTGAGACTTAAACAGTGCTAACGTCGCTAAACAATTTTATGTCGAATTGTTTTATTAGTATTCGTTATTATTTGTAAAAAAATGTTTGTATTTTTTTTTCCTTGAAAATAAGAGCGGTTCTTGTATTAATTGTTACTTCAGAATACGCATGAGTATGGCATTGGTCTTATAATTAAAAGAGAGTCGAGTAGCTTGGAAAAACTTGTCGTTTTGATCAATTTAAAGAGTAGAAGATATCGTGGACGCTTTCCAATCAAGTTGAGAGACGATGAAAACTACCACGGGATACATGATGCTTTTCATACACGCAACACAGGATGGAACCAAATGGAAAAGACTCGTCGCTAGTCATAGAAGACACTCGGCATCCCTAGCCCCGAAGAAAAGGATTCAAGAGCTCACTTTGAATGAACATATCTTCTCGAAGTGCATGAAAACACAGCCAGTGATTTTATTCCATGCATTCTTCATCCAATTCAAGACCTCTTGTAGACTTATTATTTATTTATTATTATTATTATGTATATGACCTTCAAACCCGAGCGGGTCTTAGTCACCTGGAGGACACTACGCGATCTCCGCCGGTCCTGCGCTTCTTATATCCACTTCCCAAGCACCAGCAGAGACGTGAACAACTCAACCTTAAGGCTAGAATTGTGATGGTTGTCCTCCAGGTTAACTAGATTCTTCAATATGCATCAGGTCGCCAGCTATAAGCCCGAGAACTAAACTGTCAACGCGCGGACTAAGCTTCTCAAAATTTCCATTCTGACTTCTCTCCATTCAATTTTCGTTATAGTATTTTGTTGTCATCAGAAAAATGGTCGATGGCTTGTTTGACCTATTATCTTTTAGCTTGGACAGTATTATCGATCTTCTTAGAGTGAGTGCAGATTGCTGAAAGTCATCCAACCATTGCTGTGATGCTTTTCAATTCTTCTGCTTTTTTCTTGTTTCCAAGGCCTTTTTTTGCCTTTTTATCGAAGGTGTGATTATTTTTTTTATTATTTATGGGAATCGTTTGAGGATGTATTCGTCGTTTGGGGGGATCTATGGATAAAGAAAGTGGAAAGATTAAAAGGGGCGAAGTGCATTTAAAATGTTGTAATGTGTTTCTGTTTTGAGTGTTTCTTTTTTCTAATTTTATCTAGGGATAACTTACTGAGAATGGATTTTGGGAGTCGAGGATTATGGTATTTTCTGTTAGCAGTCAAGATGGTATTAGGATAGGTAAAAAATGGAAGGATTTATATTTTTAAATTTTTTCAACGGAATTAAAAAGTGTACAGCAAAATTTTTAAAACAATTATTTAACCTTTTCCATTTTGTGGGCCAGACGTATTGGTTAAAAGATTTTTTAGCAAAAAAAATGAACCGCGTTTTTTTCTGGATGCGAGCGAAAAAAAACATCACGCCCGTAGCAACAGAATCGAATATTACTGTTTTTTTCCGCAGTTCCGGACATTAAAGAACCATGATTATTTTGAATATTTATTCTTTACACTTTTTTAGACAAATATGAAGAGTTTGTGACATGTAAGATTTATATTAACACTATCGTGGCCGCATCAAATGACCAAAAACTTAAGCTATTGAACTTATTAATTCAAATAGATGTACCATCAGCAGTTGCAGATATAAAAATTCATTCACCGTATTCATTGATCAGATGTGTATGCTAGATCGCCGGCCACAAATGGTCGGAACGATCATGATGCATATGTGACATCATGCGGCCGGCCATGGTTGAACCGGTGATGATGCAACATATGCATCACCGGCCACGAAAGTGTTAAAAGAGTTATTCGAGAAAAATCAAAAACCCATTGGAACAGCTAGGTTAATACAATTAAATTTAGACAGTCCTCCGGGACTCATCCTTCTACGTTAGTCTGAAAAATTTTTTAGACAAATACGAAAGGTTTGTGACATGTAGGATTTATATTAAAAGAGTTATTCAAGAAAAATCAAAAAATTGGGGTCCCCAATAGACCCCATCGGGACAACTAATACGTTAATTTAACTTAATATAAGATATGGCCAGGCGAAATTCCAAATTGGAGAGGCGTAAAGGATTTGTGGGATTTAATTATAAGGAATAATTCGATCGATTTTACTTATTCACGGGCGAAGGATAGCTTTATTATAGTTAGAATAAATATATTTAAATTTTTCCATGATTATCGAATATTACCACAAGTTATTTCGCATCGTTTTTCCGCGGTGTGGTTGCATTATTAATTTAAATCGAATATTTAGAAAGATTTCGGGGGTTGGAGAAGAAAACGACTTGGTTTTTTTCAGGATTTATATTAATGGACCATGTTTTTGTTTAGACCCAGAGTCTAATTATATATTCTTGTAAAGATTGTTAAGAAAGGATCCGAAATTCGACATACTTTTACGATTTTATTTGCTAGGTTAGATTTCATTTTTTTATTACGTTTTTACGCCATTATTGGTTTCAGTAATGGGCGCATAAAATTAAATCACACAAAAATTACATTACGTATATTTGAAACTCTGGTCCAAAAAAATGTGAAAAGATCGCGCAAAAAATCGCTTTGCATAATGTATTTTATATCTTTTAAAATAATAAGTATATTCGATTAATCACAATTCGGTATTCGATTAATCGAATAGCTAAAAGTTGCGAATATTTGAAAGGAGAAATCTCAATTGATTGTTTTTTATGTGTATCTGGAATCTGCATATATTATTGAGTGTAATATTTCATTTTGATCTCGACAGAATCGTCCTATTCGCCTGGACACAATCTGATAATGAAATTACGGCGACCATCATTTACACGGCAGCCATATTTTGTATGCTTGAAAATGGTCCACTTTTTGTTGCCCTAATTGCCAATTGCCATATAAATTCGACCGTAGCAAATCGCCCCGGTCCATCATTAGTCGCGAAGAGGCGTGGCTGCTCAATGCTCTCCATCTATTATGGAGGCATGTACTTCAATATTGCGGTTTGTGTGTGGATCGCACATCACGAGTGGTCCAGACCAGCATCCGGAGCAATGACGTTCATAAATCTGAATCGTAGTCAGATACGATCTTAAACGATGTCGGATGCATCGATTGAATCAACGCGAATTTTGCAATGCATTATTTAAGATATGTCTTGGCTCACCTAATTACAGGACGGGATTCGTGTCCATTTGTCTCGTTGTGCAGATTCGGTGGCGTCAGCGGCTGCAGCAGTGTGCGTAGGAGCAGTCAAACACCAAACTGCTCCTCCCACTTGTCTGTCGTGGAAGCAAAGCGATATGTCCACTTCACTGACTGGTCAAAACCCGAGTGATAGTCGAGTGTTGATTTGCTGACTGTAGTTGGTAACGTTGAATATAATAATCAGCTACCAGATGGCACTGTAATATTGATTGTTTCATATTTAAATGTAAATTAGGACTTGGAAACGGCGAGTATCACGGCTTGAATACTAATTTAACGCATAGATTTTGTTTAAAAATATTTTTTTGATACTCGTATTTGAAAACGTATATGCGCGCGCACTCTCGATCACAATTGATAGTATTCAGTATAGAAAAAAATTCTAACGTCGTCCGCCAGATGGTAATAATACATAAACTTAATTTAATTATTTATTAATCAGAGTTGGAAATTAACACTTTATGAGCCGTTCACGCCTTTTGGCGTGATTTTGTAGCCAAGCGGTTATGAGCCGTTCACGCCTTTTGGCGTGAAAGCCATACCCACGCTTCATCATCAGAAAAAAAATGCCATGCACAATGTAATTTTAGTATTTGACCACAGATGGATACACGTGCATGTTAGCTTGGATTATCATCACATTCCGATCGGTTATATTTTATTTATACATAGATGGCGGTAATTATTTAGTTAAATTTAAAATATTTAGAGAATTTTATCTCTTTTTAAAAATTTAATTGGATGAAAAGATTGGTATATTGCTATATCGAAAAATTTCAAATTTCGGGATATTCCATCATCCATATACTAAAAGCGATGGAATTTGTTTGAGAATTTTATTTCTTTCTAAACGTATGATTTTTACCATTCTAAAAAGTTAACTGCTTGGGTATAAAAATTTTGGGAACCCCTGTTGATACATGAATATACAACCTTAACTGAAATGTTCATGTTTATACGCGTATGAATTTTAAAGTTATGGGATTTCTACTAAAGGTCTTAATATTTTGCAAATTTCATGAAAACCATGGGCCCCCAGGCTAGGTTTGATGTAAAACCTTGCGGCTCATAAAGTGTTAATAATAGATGTGCTGAAAATAATAGGCCTGATTAAAAAAAAAATCTATAGGTCTATTGATCGTTTCTCGTGTCTAGACAATTTTGGGGAGTAAGGAATTTTGAGAACGGAGAGATTAGGGTAAAGTTGGAAATCAGTATTTTCCGCACTTAATTTTAAATAACATTTTTATTTGTTAGATATTGGGATTGATAAAAAAAAATTCGCGGAATTTCAGTTTTTTTCAAGAAATATATTATGAAAACGCAGTTCTTTTAACAGTTCATCTAACTTTTGCTCAATTCGATCACATCCATATTTACATTTTTTCATTTTATTTTCACATTTGTCACGTTCATATATCACACATTTGGCAGCTTTTACAATTTTAGGATCCATTTTGAGAATGTGACACTGTTTCCAGCAACTTGAAATTGATTCGGGATCAACATTTGTATTCTTTTCTGTGATTTGGATTTCGGACGATTGATTGACTTTGACACTAACTTCACCTGTCGGTATAAAATGAGGAAACAAACAGATTCTTTTCGCCAACCTCCCTTCAAAAACGATTCTCGGATCTAAGTAAATTGGTAAGCAGCACGATTTTTTTAACCTGGAGCTAGAATTGACTAGAAATATTTTTTCAAAATACGATATCAGCTTCACTCTCGATATGTGGCTGACCAACTCTGCATCAGCTCGTATCGCTTGGGTGTCGTTCACAGCCAAGCCGTTCAGCAAATTGAATAAAACTATAGGAATTACAAACACGAACACTATGAATATTATATGACTCGTAATTGGGAAAAGGTCAAACTTAATCGATCCAGCTTCCAGTTCGCCCGTGAGCATTACGAATGTTTTAAATAGTGATATTCCAGGATCAGCAAAATAATCCGTTTCCTCGTTGTCATCATCTTTAGCGGTATCAGTTTTCGTTTTGTTTGGATTTTCATTTATTTGCCGGAAAATCGTATGAAAACTGAGTGCGAACGCTATAATCAAGATGCAATACCACAATAGGAATTTGAAAAAGTTCCATGACACCGTTTTAAACATTTCAATGTACGTCGAAAACCATGGAAAACTTCCAATAAGCAAAATGAATTCGGCTGAAGATAGCAAAATCGCGATAGCACACAGCTGTTGTCGCAGATGCTGACCAATATAGTCATTGAGAATAATATTGAACGTAACAACAATCAATGCTATTTCTAACCAATTTTCAATCTGTTTGAGATACTTTTTCGGGGATACGATCACTTGGAACAATTCTCTCAGTATCAACACCATCATTCCGATTATGGTTAAATATTTGGTTATTAACACTATTGTTTTGACGGAGTCGCTGCGCTGCTCTAGATTATCATAACCCATTTTTATATAAAACAACAATGACACCCAAAACGTCGTATAAAACGTTATATTAGCATAAAACAAACAGCTGATCCTTTGCCATTTTAAGGACAAAAAACTTGTTATCACCGGATGTTTCAGTAAATTTTTCAATTCTGGATGCTTGCTCATGTATATAAGTGCGTCAGACTCTGGAGTAAGGATATTATTCATTTTAGTTTTTGGTGTCATCAGCGGCGTCTCACTCTTATCCTTATTCACACCAGAGTTTAACGGTGCAAGAAATTTATAATTGAATTTGATTTCATAATTGCTATCGAAAGGCTTATTATTTGTCGTCAGACACTCATCCAGATAAGATTCGAGGGTACTCGCTGGCATGTCGCTCAATGGTGATTCTCCGAATTTGTTTACGGTTCCTATGTAAGCTCCGTTTCTGAGTAGATCCAATATTATTTCTGGATTTCCGGCCATGGTTGCATAGTGCAATGCCGTGTTTCCTTTGAAATCAACGAAGTTTATGTTCGACAATTTTTTCTTGAATTTTTCACTGGATAACAATGTACGTCTGCATTCATCATAATTCACATTTTCATCTTTCACCTCATTTTTTGCTTCCTTTATCACAATTTGCAGCAACGACTCATTGTCTATCGGCTCGAATGACGCCAAATCGTTCGATTCAAATAGTTTTAATATTTTATGATATCCTTTATAACATGCTAACTTCACTGGAGGCATGCTGCGATCGGTTGCTCTCAAATTTGGATCTGCACCTTCGTTCAACAGTTTAGCGACGATATTCTCCATGCCCATATTACACGAGCTTTGGAGTAAAGTATACGAGCCATCGTTCTCTGACAATATTTTCTCCATGTTACCCTGTTTGATTATTTTGAAATCATTTAAAAAGTTGTCTTCATCTCGATTATTGAGATGCGAAAACATCAAGTGGTTATCAATTTTTCTATCGTCAATAGGCTCGGGCAAATCATTAATCAAATTTGGAAAATGTTCTCGTAAGACATCTCTAGCACTTTTCTCTTCCAAATCTAGGTACGTATCCAAATCCACAGTGTTTTTGGAATATTTTAAAATAAGCCGCACAATATTCTCTAACCCTAATTCGACGGCAGAATGGATGGGAGTTCTATCCTTATTATCCGGTATATTCGAATCAATTCCAGCGTCCAATAACAATTTTATTATCTTCGAATATTTGCTAATACAATCTTGTTCATTTTTTTTAAGTTTGCCCATCTGTTTAATGGCTGCATTTAATGCAGTATTGCTGCCAACGCTCAATGCATTGATGTTAATATTTTCCATTCGCAATAATTCTTTAATTGTTCGCGCATCTCCAATTTCAGCAGCAAAATGTATCGGATATTTTTGGTGGTGTTCGTTTTTTTTGTTAACGTCTACATTGCGTTCAACCAGTGCTTTGACAAATTCGTGCGACTCGGGCTGAGAACACGCCATATCCAAACATGTTTTGAAGTGAGGGCTACTGTAGAAGTACTCTGGATCCACTTTGGCTCTATCAATCAATTCGCAGAATGCTATGATTTTATGTTTCATCAGCGCATTTACTAATTGTATCTGAAAATTTATTTGGGGCGAAGTGCTGCCGTAGTTCAGTGATGGCGAATTCGCTCTCTGATCCTCCATAGTTATTGTCTCGGATTAATCCACCTGAAAAATGAAACGATATATTTTTAATACAATTTGTATGCACAGAAAATTATGAACCTAAAGACAACAATGACGGCCATAGTGTGTTTATGTTTTGATTTTAAACATTTTCTGATTATAAATTAGAAAACGTTGGCATAAATCCAAAAAAGCCGATTCGATCGCGGATATATTGGTCTGCTACAAAATCTTTATTATTACACTACATGTTCAAAAATATAAATAGATTTACCTTAAAAATTCACGATGGTTCATTTCGTACTTGTTGGTCAGTAAAGAAATGATCGCGTAAGTTGAGATTCGCATTCGCATTCAAGTATTCCAGATCAGAGGATATATTAAATAGAACTGCTGAAGATTATACATAATGACTGGATTATCGCTTAAAACAAGGGATATCGTTGAATTTTACACTTCTTTGAAAATATGTCTAGGCCCACCTAATTGCAGCTCAGGACCATTGGTCACTTGTCTAGCGATGGTGATTCGGCGTCATGCGGCGCTGCTGCAGTGTGTCTGCAGAAGTATTTTCATCTCCCCACGCATTGGCAACCAAAAATAGTCCTTATAAATATGGTATTATTAGTATACAGAGTTTGCAAAAAAAGCCCGAGCTCTAACAATTTTTCGTGTCTTTAAAACAATTTTCCTCAACTTTTTAGTACCTGCGGATCGGTAAAAATCGAAACATATTTTGTTAACCGGCGTCAACCAAAAATTAAAATGTCCAATATGTTGAATTACAATGTTTATATCGTACGACATCTGCAGCTGCTTCTTTTCAGTTGTAGAACACTGGTTTTGAATACAATCAATCACAAAAGATTATAGTATCAAACGTTAGATGTCGTTAGATTAGAGTTATCAATGGCTCTGATGTGATCTCTGATAGTATCATATCTAGATTTTTATTTATTTAATTATATTAATCGTTGAAAATAGTAATTTATATAAATAAGTGAAAGAAAAAAAGATTAGATTTTATAACTCTTAAAGAATGCATATTTTTTTATTAAACTATGGTTTAAATGTTTTATTCATAGCTTGGTATTTCAGTTTAATATTATGTTAGGGCGGGCGCGCGACAGTAGTACCGAAAAGGTATCCTACCGCTGCCACCAAATGTTAACGGGGCGCGACAGTAGTACCGATAAATGGAACCCGTCGCTGCCTCCAATGTTAAGGCACCCGAGCTCGCGTATCAC
>JAGXCT010033284.1:0-20933 GCA_022495035.1 Philopotamus ludificatus | reverse complement strand
TGCCCAACCGCCATCGCCGCCACGTCTGATTCCGACACGCGACAACACTCGACTCTGTTATGACAAAAGTAATACATTGCACTCTGTTTTCCTTATTCTGCTTCTAAATCAAGTTTGTTAACATGGTTGTTAACCTTTGAAGCTGAAAGATATTGTACAATAAGCTTACGACCGACATGTGTATATGTATGTGGATAATAAAGTTTCGTTGTCGGAAATAAAAGGCTGATAAGCCGCCATTAAATTATCCGCGACGCCGGATGGAGGACGAGCTGATTCATCCCGCATAATCCTTCATAAACAGTTTCAGAAAACGGGGTAATCCGAGTATTTTCCGAACACATAAATTCGAGCTGAATTAATAAAGCAAATTACGCGTCCGCGCCGTCTAGCAGACAAATTGCGGTTTTTAAGCAGCCGAAGAGGGAGGGAGGGGGTAGAAACAAATGTTGCCGCTGCGACAGCAAACAACGCCGCCCCCCTTGGCTTCTACATTTTCAAAATTCTGGCAATTCGTCATCCGAAATATTTGCTAAACGGAACAAGGTCACGAGTAATAAATAACGTTTATCTCGCCGGGGACGATTGTGTCTCGATGTTTGAAGCGCAAACACGCGACCAGTCGATCGTAAACGGGAAGACGATCAACAGCGAGCCCACCGCAATGTTTGTTTTAAGTTTAGAAATTAACGCCAACATTTATATTAGAGTATGACAACCGCTCTGCGTTAATTTATGGATGTGCGTTGCGTCAGTACGAAGCAATTAAGAAGTACATGTGAAGGATGAGACGACGACGAGACGCTTCTAAAATATTCCGTGTAGAAATTCGAATCGATATTAACGTAAATTTATTAATTATTGCCATGAAAACTAGCTTTGATCTCATCTAGCCAGATTTTCTGGAAAATTTCATCTTTTATTAGGCGGTGTCATCAGCGCAGCTGCCAATCACAAAGACTATATAACATATTTTATGCTGCTTTTTGTAAAATATCCATTGCAAAAAAGTAGTATTGTGTTACGGCTTAGCGTGTTTTAAATGAAAAATTCACCGACATATTTTTCAAAATGAAGTTTACACCGAACTGCGCAAACTGAGCATGAAAAAATAAAAGTTTAAAATTTGCAGCGATTCACAAAAGTTATTTGCATGCAGCGAACGAATTCATATCAATTTAGGGACAATATATCGTGATTCTATACAATTAACATAATATTTTTAATATCTGTACAAATTAAAGGATCAGAATATGCAACGCATTAACCCGCTGAGCCTCGTTTACAGATTCAGATCATGAAATAAATATAAAAGTCGAGAGCCATACTTGACACAGTTTTCTCACACACGGCTGCCCCCCTTCTTTCTCCCTCCCTGTTCCAATTGGGATTACTAACGAGTGTAAAACTGAGATTAGCATGTGCCGACACACCGTCACTGGCTCGGTTGCGGTCTGGCACCTATTTCCAATCTCGGCCACCGCGGTGATTTAGTAGCCCCGGGCGCCAGACCGCAACGGCCAGGCTAACTGCGGCCCATTGTTTGCCCGGGCCACACTTTATTCGGCCACGGGCCACTGTTTGCACGCGGGGCCTTTGTAGGCGAGTCCTCCGACGTGCCCTCACGCGCAATAGTTTCAAATTTACTACCCAATTGTTTCAGCGGGTGATTAAATATATTGATTTATCTGCTGTTGTCTACATCAAACCGTCGCCGAGTAAAATTGACAATGAACCATCGTCAAACGCATTCGCAGATGTTCAATCATCCTATAAGCTCGCGAAAATCTAGAGATCTGTCAAGCCACAATGAATAATATGATGCTTTGAGAGAGGGTTGATAATACAATCGTCAATATTTTTCATTATATTATCATTGTATTCATATTACAAGAGAAAGACAAAAAGGTGCATCATTTTTCATCGATGTTCTAGGTCAGTCTGCGAATAGCTTTTCGGAGAAATTTTTGAAGCCTTGATCTCTAGCAAAGCTTTTAAAACTAATATCTTAATTTATGCTCAAGTTCGCAGTATGCATGTGTCAATTTTTGTTTCAATTGATTAAATATTAGAAATAGAAATGATAGAAATGCATTCAAATCAAGTCCTGATATACCCTCGAAATTTATCAAGGAAGTATATCGACGATGGAAAGTAATCTTGCTTTAAACCCCTACAGAGGAGTCAGTGGTATCCTATTTGCTTTATATTATTTAATCGAGATAGGCATTGCTTTATCTGATTATTACTTTTGTCCGCATTATGTCCCCATTTGACCATTTTAAAAATGCATTTGAAGTCGAGTCAGAACTGAACCAAAAACCGGAAAAACACTATTATTTATGTCGAAACGAAAATCGGAGCTGAATCCAAAAAATATCGGTTTATTTCAGCTTGTTACATATTCAAATACGCCCATCTACACAAAAAGGTGTCATTGTTTTGTAAAATACAGTTAACCCCTCTAAAACACTGAAATAAAAACCACGATACAGAAACCCGCCTTATAGAAGACTAGGCATCGATAATACATTTTTGTTTGAGTTTTTTTTGTATTTTGTAAATTGGACGAAATCAATACATGAAATATTTTCCATTCACGTATTATAAATGACCTTGTTAAATTTTTAGTTCATGTATTCGTTATATTTTGTTATCAACCAAAGGACATTTTTCGCCTAGAAATGTTTTATATATTTATGAAATATGTAATTTACCTTGAAAAATTAGCGTTTTGTATAAAACGGCGCTCTAGAACTAACCACTATAGGAGGGACTCTATATAATTGTTAAGGGCTGAACTGAAAACCGAACACATCAAAACTGTATTTTTTTAAGTACGAAATTCAAAACCGAACCGATATATTTTTTTAATTAAACCAAAACGAAGACCGAATCGAAAAATATGACGGTTTGAAGCTTTGTTTGACGTAACAAACCGAAAATGGATTTAATAAAAGGGCGGTATTATTTGACTGGGCAAGATTTAAATAAAAAAAAATAGTAAACAGTAAATAGACGAACGACAATTGTCTTCGAGATAGCATAAACGACTGAATAACCAATGCGTTAAGCTTAAGAATTATTACTACTATGATTTAAGTGGTTTTCTAACCATGAGGCGGGACTTTGCCACCTGGAGAACATTACGCTATCTCCAGCAGAGACACGCCCGACTCAACCCCGATGTCAGGACTGTGACTGTGACTGTGACGCAGATTATAACAATGATAATCAGACGAGGCTAGGGCCAATTCGTATTTAATTCACGATCTGATCGGGTGCTACTAATGTAGATGTCGATTATAACTAGGATAACTTAGTAAGGTTGATCAAATTCAGATCAGACACTCGCTGTAGTCTAGTAGCAGCTCTTTGCATCACTAAATCGAGGAAGAACTATGATAGAATCGCTCAGTTGTTGATAACGCTCTGTTGTCAAATACAAAGCAACGATATTTCACAATTATTTTAATAATTTATAACATTCATATTTCTTAACTCTACGTTAAGCTTGAATAAAGTGTATTCAATTATTCAAAATGCCGATATTTTGCTAAAAAAGTCTTCGCAGTCTAATTAAAGAGGAGTAAATATATACCTTTTTTTGTTGGTAATGTAGAATTCTTCAGGGGAAATAGCCGTGATATTGTCAGCATGAAATATATTCTTATAATTTGAATAAAATAATAAATGATCTGATTCAACCTAACAATTCTAAAAATCGAATTGAGTGTAATAAATAATAAAATATATATTGAATTGTGATTTTTATATCTACGAATTTATCTGTAAAAAAACAACCGATTTATTTTTGTTGTATAAGAAAAATCATTCAATATAAACATCCTAAGATAAATCTATTGTAAGTACTGTTCAGAACGTATCAATAACTCCGGGTTCCGCTTCCGTAATCTTTATTTCAGACGTACCGTGAAAAAACATTGCGTTGTATTGTAATTCCGAGATCAAGCGCGTACTTTACAATATTAAAATTCCCAGAATTTAAATTAAAAAATAAATAAATAATATTACGATTTTTTACAGACAATTTTTATGATAAATGCGTCCGCTGAAGAAAATAAAATACAACGCGAGCCACTCGAGATAAATCCATCAGATTTACATATAAAAAAAAATAAAGAAAGCAAACAGTGCTCTTATCTCACACATGGCGAATTTCGTTAAAACGATTTTCCCCGTGCAAAATCGCACACGTGTACAATTTATTTAGCCGGTATTATCATTTATATTTCATGTATTATTGTGTTGAACGTGTGTGGGACCTTTGACACGAACACACATATTAGCGAGTACTCAAGCCGAATCGATAATTTGAATACGTTAACTACAGTTGAGAGCATTAGGAAAGTCTTGTATTTTAAATACCAATATATTTTAATAAATATTAGGTAAAGCGGAAAGAAATAACATTTATTTTATTGCGTCAAAAAGTTTATTTAACCGATCCCCGATGGCGGCTCGAAAACAACCGAGTCGTCCGAAGGGGTCTATCAGAGACCCCACACATTTCAAGTAGAGATGTTGATTAATTCTTCATCAATATCTTGACATTATTCTAAGAAGAAAAATAGTTACTCATGATATGCTTCATAATTTCGTCGTATTTTAGATTTTTTAATTAATAAATATAACGCTAAAATTACAACGCTCTCGACGACGTCTCGTTGTAAACTGAGCTCTCGCAGCACGTGTCACTCACACTCATCACATCGTACCGGATGCGACCGAGAAAAAACATCGCGCGCATGGCAAATGCATTGAATATATTTTTTATTCGCAATCGCAGACAATAAAGGACAATGATTAATTATAATATTTATTCTTTAGTGTTTTCTCGACAAATACAAAAAGCTTGTAACATATAGAATTTATATCCAAAAACTTAGGGTCCCCCAATAGATCCTACTCCATCGGCAAGGCTATTAAAAAATATTTGCAACATGATTCCGTTAAATATTTTCTATTATCTGTCTTCCTCTACAGAATAGGCATTTTTAAATTTCTCTTAAAATTCTGGCAGTTTTTTTTATTAAAATACGACTCCAAATAATTTTAGCCATTTTTTATCACAAAGCGAATGTACCATCGACTTAAAAGGGTGATGCTAAGGTGCAACATCAGGTGAATATGGTGAATATTGCAAAACTTCTAAATCTAGCTTTCTTATTTTGACTTGCGTAATTCTTCCATTATCATTCTGGAGAATTCATAATGAATTGTTTTCTAAAACTGATCATTTTAAAAGCAGTACCTCCTCTAATCCTACTAATAGGGCACAATACCTCTGCTGTAATAGTATAATAAGATTTTTGATAATTTCATCATCAATCATTTTACCAAATACAAAAGAGTACCTTTCAAAATCAATAATGTCTAAGGGGTAGACTTACTTGATTCGATAAAATTCATTGTTTTTTTCTCGAATTGATATAGATAGTCCCTTCTTTTGCCCAGTTACAATCCTTTTTAAAAAGGATAAGTTTCATATTTAAACATTACGGATATATAGACGTCGGAAAAAAGTTCGCGCGGCACCCAAATTCATTATCTATATTTATTCCGTACCTTATTTAATTATTTTTCACTGTTAACCATGTAAAGCCGTGGTCTTGTTACAATTCCTTGATTTTTTTTATGCAGATCAGACTCCACTAATGAGTTAAATATGTCATCATCGATTTTAAGAAATCTTTCTGGTTTTGATTTATCCTTTCGCCCACTTTTACCATCTTTAAACTTGTAAAAATATCTACAGCGCTGTCGAGGATTCAAAGTGTCTCCATAAATATCGCAGATGGTTTGTAGCTCCATTTAATTTCAGTCCTTTAATAATAACGGCATAAAATACCTCAAATGTTTTTTCGATCCCCTTATTTTTTTTACTATGGGTCAATAAAATAATAAAAAAAATGTCAAAAGAGATAGCTTATCAATAGAGCATCAAAAT
Organism: Philopotamus ludificatus; assembly: GCA_022495035.1. Lineage (NCBI taxonomy): Eukaryota > Metazoa > Arthropoda > Insecta > Trichoptera > Philopotamidae > Philopotamus > Philopotamus ludificatus. The sequence goes on along the minus strand of JAGXCT010033284.1, from coordinate 14,962 downwards.
AAACCGCGTCGTGTTAACACAGTGGCAGCTGTCGATACACTGGTTTTAAAGTAACCCAACAAAAAAATGAATAATGTCAATAATAAAATAAAAAATATAAAATTTATGATATTTTTTTGCTTCCGACTGTGCAATGAGATATCACAATAATTATTTACGTGTACGATAAAGAGCTTCGGTGATTGATTGATTGTGGATATTTCTGGAGTGACACCCCTGAACAACACGCCAGATTCCAATGTCAGTTATGGCCCTATATATAGACGAGATAAATGTACTAGGAGATTACCTGAACGTGTGTGTATGTACACAATGTTCCGTTCCTTCACAAATAATTTTCTATATTCTCCATTGTGCGAATGGAAGAGAAGAATAATTCCGACAGGAGGTCCGTACAATTGTCACGTTGGATATATGTTTTCGGGAATCATCCGTATCATACACACATAGTCCATATGGAGAAAAAATCATATACATAAATATATAGTACAAAATAAATGGTTTTTTTTATTTGCAGAAAAAAAATCGATTAATTATTCGAAGCGTAATTAGTACATACATTCAATTAGATAAGATTCGAACTAATCCGCCGATGGATTTATTTTCCCTATTAACTGAATAAAGTCCTTTGCTAATTATTTTCTGATATTGTCGCGCTGATAAAAAAAAAATTAGGTTATCTGTTTGTGAAATCGATAATAATTAATTAAGCCGGATGAGAGACAGATAACGCGAAGCCTGCGTGTCACGAAATAACTCGCAGACATTGTTCCAGAAATTCTAAATTCGGATTGATTACATTATCCGTGGCTTAGGACTGGAGATCTCGAGGCATCGGCGATGGATGAAACTTTGCGGTTACTACAGACTTTCTGAAACACAATTATTTTAATTGCATTTCTATTGGGATGAGTGACTAGTTTATTCGGAAAGAGTCTGACGCAACTAGAACACTACTTTCATCACATATATATTTATTCCATTCGATTAATGCATAAGAAAAACCCACAAATTTTATTAAATTATATGTTATTATATATTTAACCAGAATTAATTGTAATTTGTAATCAAAAATGTATACGCTAATATTGTGACGATGAACTTTTTAAGCGGTTAATTCTTTAATCTTACTAATTGGGCACAATACACATCTATCTGCTGTAAGAGTCTGTCAAGATTTTAGCTATTTATTTTGTGTTATTCCTAAAACATCCCTCCACATACAAAAGAAGAACCTTTTTCAAACAATAATGACCGAAAAGTGAAAACTAGATTTGATGGAAGTCATTGTTTTTTCTCCTCAAATGGGTGTAGAAGACCCATTTCTCATTCCCAATAAAAAATCTCTCGAGAAACGGATTGGTTTCATATCTCGACAGTAAATATAAACATTTATTTTCATGCTGGAGAAAGTTTGTATTAGTTTTCGTACTTTTAAAATTATCTTTTACTGTTGAGCATGGACAACTGAGGTCTTGTGATAATTCCTTGGTGGTTTGTGTCGGATTCGACTCCACTAGTTAGTTTAAAGAGTCATTAACTTTTTTGAAATCAGCATAAAATGTCGCTTTCTAATCTCTGGACTAAACTTTATGTAAAAGTAAACTAAAGTTTTATCGGCTGGGTTAAACTTTATGAAATAGGATTATTTGGTTAAAATAAATTTTTGGTTTATAGAAGTTTTGTAAGATTAGACCAAAAAATAATCGGTTTTTTTTTTATTTCAAATTCAGGGACCTCTGAGTGATTTACCACGTGCTGGGAGGCGACGTTCAGGGAGTTCACAGGACAACATTCAGCATGTTCGCTGAAGCATTATTGAAGAGCCTTAAATGTCAACTCGAAGGCGGTCCTAGGAGTTGGAGATGTCCCGAACATCGCTCCAAAAGGATTCAAAGGATGCTGCATGTCTATCCGTATAAGATACAGCTAGTGCAGGAACTGAAGTCAGCAGATTATCGTAATCAATTTGAATCAACCAGATCCAAGAATTGGCAAGACAAGAAGCTGATTTCATTCCTAATCTCATTATGGGCGACGAGGCCCACTTCCACCTAAACGGATTTGTTAACAAACAAAATATTTGCGATTCTGTAGGACCGAAAATCCAAGAATAGTCCACCAACGTAGTCTGCGTCCCGTAAAAGTAACAGTTTGGTGTGGTGTAACTGCAGGAAGTGTTCTTGGACCTTACTTCTTTAAAGATCAGGCAGAAAACGCACTAACCATCACTTGCGAAAGGTATCGAGAAATGCTTGAGAATTTCGTACGTCCTGCACTCTTAGACACACCAGAAGTATGGCGGCAGCGAGGTGGTGCTACTGCCCATACAGTTTGCCTGAAACTCTTAAGACAAATTTTTGGGAGAAGGATAATTTCGTGAAATTATGAAATTACTAGGCCACCACGTTCATCTGATTTAACTGCTCCAGACTTCTTCCTGTGGGAGTATTTGAAAGAAAAAGTATACCGTAACAATCCAACATCCGTGAAGAAATTAAAGGAATAAGCCAAGAAACATTACGACAGGTGATGATTCACGAATTAGAAAGAGCGCGTCAGTGTGAAGAGCAATATGGTGGTTATTTAAAGCAGTGCTTCCCATTTCGTGGGCCGCTGCCACCTGGGGGGCCGCAGGATTTCTCGCGGGGGCCCCGAAAATATTCAGTACATAGTACAAATATTCATTTATGAATATTTTTCCACATAGCATATTTAGGGAATGTATATATTTAAGTCTGTTAAATAATACTACATATGAAAACATATTTATAGTAAAAAAAGTATGCCCTGATGCGAAACATACTCACTGCATAATACATAGAGAACATCTAGTTTTTCGACATATGTGTAGTGAACTAACTAAAGTTTTAAATGAAGTTATGTCAATAGTAAACTTTGTAAAAAGTATTTATCATTTTGTGCAAAGAGATGGATTCAGTGCACGGAGTTTTACTATATCATACTGAAGTACGATGGCTATGTCGCGGAAAGGTTTTAAAACGAGTTGTAGAACTTGGTGACGAACTTCGCCTCTTTCTTCAAGACAAAAAACAAAATCTTGGTTCTTTGTTTTTTGATGAGAAGTGGATGTGTTTTGCATCTTATTTGGCGGATTTTTTTGATAAAGTCAATGAATTAAATCTTTCGCTCCAGGAAAAGAAAGCAACATTTTGATAATGAACATAAAACTTCAAGCTTTCCAACAAAAGCTTTCTTTGTGGTCAAAAGGTTTTAGTCAAGGTTGCACGGAGATGTTTTCGTGTTTGAATGATTTTCTCACGAATAATGAAATATCACTGTCGACTTCAATCAAAAAAGTTATACTTGATCACATGGCCGAATCGATACTATTTTTCAACAAATATTTCCCAAACTTGGATGAGGATCAAAGGAATATATGGATAAAAGAACAGCATTTGCTAAGTCCTTAAAATATGATCATATTACGTGGACAGCCCAAGAAGAGTTGATCGATATCAGATCAGATAATTTGCTTGAAGTGGAATTTAATGAAAAAAGTATTTCAGAATTTTGGTTAAGGCGACAGCAAGAATATCCTGCTATTGGAAAAGAAGCCTTGGTAAATCTTATTCCTTTTGCGACTACATACTTGTGAAACAGCATTTTCTTCATTACCTTTATTAAAAAATAAACAAAGGTCATGCCTTTCCACGGATACTTTGGAATATGCTTTGCAAGTTAGCATTTCTGATATTGAACCCGATATCGATTTATTATGTAAAAACATGCGACCTCATCTATCGCATTAAATTATTTCATGTGTGTTTTTATTTAAAAAAAAAATTTGTGCTGAATATAAATATGTGTACTATAATTGTAATAATTAATGCCAAATAAATCTTTAGCTATAAAAAAAAAATTGGGGCGGGGGTTTAATAATTCTTTCAGATTTAGGGGGCCGTGACATGAAAGTAATTGGAAAGCACTGATTTAAAGGATGTAATTTTCAAAACTATATAAAAATTATTTCCAAGAAGTGTGTTTTCTATTTATGAAAGTGTTATAAACCGGCATAGTCAAAATCCCACGTATCATTTTCTGAATCTCGATATTCTCGAGCGGTTCCCGCTAAAAGTCAGTGACATCATCGTCACGTGACTCTCAGGACCAGGTATAAAAGCCATAGCCCGTTTGGAGCCATTCGTGAATGCACATTCATACATTGGCTCGCGCCGTCATGGCAGCCACATCGTGATTTCTCTCATTACCGGAATGCGTCTCCGGGGATCTTCATCATTATCTCGTACCAGAATGCGTCTCTGGGATCTCATCAAATAAATATAAATTGCCGGAGTACGTCTCTGGGATCTTTATCATCGTCTCGTACCGGAGATACGTCTGGGGATCGCTTTCATCACACCTATCATCAGACGGCGACACCTGTAAAATCTCCAATAAACATCATCAACAAACAAAGCGTGTTTCACTTTGTCTCGATCTTCGAAGCGCGATCGTCAACTACCGGACGATCGAACGTTTTGGCGCCAGCGGTCGTGTACCTTTTGTTACGCGACCTCGGGTGCCCTAACATTTTGGTGGCAGCGGTGGGTTACCTTTTTGGTACTACTGTCGCGCGCCCACCTTAACAAAAGAATAAAAGTGAATTATTAAGAAATGAAAAAGTTATTTTATTTGAAAATGGTTTTATGACTTTTGGGCCAACTGTATGATAAATGCACTTAACTTAAAAAATTTTAACAAAGATAATTTTTTCGCGAAAAATAGGTGAATAAAAAAACACTTAACCAATGTTGTACTGGTTTCGCAGTATATAAAGGTAATTGTATACATTTATATACCCAGTTCGCAGTGTGTATATAAATGTATGGGAATCTAGCCGGAACAAAAGTAACGGGCAGATCCTTGGGCCGTTAGCGCGAGGGCAACGCAATAAATTAAGATGCGGGTAGCGATACGCAATGATGCGTGGTTCACTTTGAAGATTTCAATTAAGCCCTAGGAGCGGAGTTGGCGAAGCCGCGGCGGGCCACCGGCGGAGCCGCCGAGGCTGCGCCACGGGCCCCATCCAACCACGCCCGCATCAATCCATCCATCTCATCTACCCGGTGAGACGGTGATTAAAACGCTGCCACCCAAAAACAGCTTAGTTCTGCCCTTTGAGCACACGCCCGGTAAAAGGGTGGGCGCCCAGGTAAATGCAAAAACGATTTTCGCTACTACGTTATGCGCGCTCTCAATTTACGACATTGTTTATTTAATATTGAACCTCACCCTTTTATTTTAACACGTTAACACCGGGAAACGAGGAATACGCGTCCTTTTTTGTAAATGCGGGCATTAATTTTTCTTTTTCTACATTGGTTTTTGTAAAATAGAAAATAGAAAGAATTTACATCCGTGTCCGAAATTACATGAAAATATTTAATGATGTTTTTGTAGTCAACATCCTTTTCTCAATTTGTCATGACTTCTCAAGACATCTCTAGTCACGTACAGTCCATTTGATTCAAATACATTTAACTGGCATGTTTTCCGACTTTGATGTTCTGAGAAAAGAATTGTAATAATCTAGTTACCTCTCCTCTGACCTCTGCTGTACTTTAAAAACAATGGCTTCAATTTTATGATCTTTGGAAGGATTTGAAATACGCTTTTCTTTTCCTCAAATTTTCTATTTTCTTATTCTATTGCGGAATATTAAAATATAAAAAATAATGTGAGGTAAAAATACTAAATAATAGTGAGTCAGTATGACTGCACCGAGTCGCAGCGAAACGACACAACGATTAGCCGCGAGACCCCCCCCCCTGCACTCCACTACCGACCAGCATACATCCAATACACGTCATCCGCAGTGTATATGGACGAGCCGCCCCTGGTTCTAAGCATAAAGTTTGATTTTTTTTTCTTGAGTGTACACATATTTTCTGATTAGTATATTCGTTTTTTTGTTTAAAAAATCTATTTACAAACAATTTACATCTTTCAATCTATTTACAAATAATAATAAAAAATAATTTAAGACCAGCGACTTTAGAAACAATAACAATTGCATAAAAAGTGGTTTGTAAATTTTTTTTTTGTCAATAATTATAATCCATGAAGAATATGCGAATAAATTAATATATAATACAAATCGCGTATAAAAAAAGGTTCAATTTGCAGCTCTAGTGAAAATGTTGAATTCATTTTTAAATTATTACAAAAACCCTTTTAATTTTTTAGACATTATTGGGTTTTATAATAAATATCACTGGCACAATTATTTTTACATGTAGCTAGAATCTTGACTTTGATCTATAAAAACATCGCGACAATTAAAGTCTATACTTTGAACCATGTAACCCTAACTGTGTACAGTCAACCCTTCTATAGCGCTTCCTTTCATAGAGCGTCGTATGCGACAAGCCCTCCTATAGTGGTTATTTTTAAAGCGTTGTTTTCTACAAAACGCTAAATTTTTAAGGTCAAATTACATATTTCATAAATATGTAAAACATTTCCAATGGTCATTTAAAAAATATGAATGGAAATATATTAGAATCAGTCAAAATACAATTAAAAAAACCTAACCCCGGGTGGGTTTCTATAGCGAGGTCCCTGTTTCGCTGCTATATGAGGATTAACTATATTTTTTTAATGAGGAAAGAGAGAAATAATATTGATTTACGTGTTTTAACATCGTTCTAACAGAAGAAAATCTTAGTAGTTAAAAATCACTTGGTTAATAGGTTTCGGGATATTAAAAATTGCAGCATTTAACCTAAAGAAAACCGAAGAAAGTTTATATATTGAATTTTATTCAATCAATACTAATAAAATTGTATTTTTAAAATTCATATTCTTCTAAATATATCTATATAAGATATTTTTTCTAATCGTGTCATCACTAGATTACTATTTTAGATTACTCACGTGTTATTTATCTCGTGTTTGTATAGAAAAGTAATACTATTATATTTTTAATAACTTCATTTTCAAAATGTCCTTGATGAATATAATGAATTTCCTAATAGTGGATATTCTTGGCAGCAGGAAAACTTACAAAAATGGTAAAATCGCTTTAAGTTGCGAAAATTATAAGGAATCTAATAGTCGTTTCCATAATTTTGTGACTGTGAATAAATCTTTAATCAAAGTTAGCACAGCAGCCAGAACAATAAACAACTGACAAAAGAACAATGAAAAGCGGTACATAAGTTGCGTTGACTGCGAAGAAGTTAACCATACTTTTAAAGAATATTCAACAAATACTTTGAAAAGAGAAAAGACAACAATAGAGGCTTAATGTATGATATAAAATTATTACTTTGAGTTACAGTCATAATATTCTCTGGCTACAGCCTAGCATCACTCATTATTGTATCAAAGATTAAAAGATTTTTTTTTTGTTTTTAAAGTTTTATACCTAGAAACATGACATTTACACGTCTGACACGATTTAAAAATCTGAAGAGATACAGTCATCATTCTGTCATATAGTGTCGAGCTCAATTTTTAACTACTTTAAGATCATACCATATTTTTTAATTCTTTGTAAAATATTTCATACTGATACTTTAATATATTAAATAAAATGTTCAAATTTCATTAATCCGCAATCATAATGGACGTCTTTAAAAATTCAGCCACAACGACATGATTCATTTTCAATTAAAGATTAAACTAATGGCTAGGATGTTAAATAATTGAGGGCCAAATGAGTGCCCCAGGATCTAATTAGGATTATGACAGGTCTATAAATTTGATATTTTATTCAGCCAGCCGAATGCGTTATTACACATGGCTTCGAATATAATTAATTATTCACGAATCTCGATCTTGATTTAACGTATGTAATTAAAGCATTATCTGTATCTAATAGCAGTCATATTTTATTACTCAAACTTAATTGGCGAATTAAATCGCATTAATTTAATAAAATATCAAATTATAGGCATCTGGTGAAATTAAAGTGATTTTAATAATGTCAGATTATAATAATATGTATTAAATCGATTAATCTATGAATAACAGTTCAATATTATCTCAAATTATTAGTAGATTCATTACCGTAATCAACATAATCGGAAATATTATGTAGGATATTTATAGTTCATATTGGTATGGAGAGAAGAGATATTAAGGGTACGAAACCCTTATTGATGTAGGCAAAAAAATATATATTTCATGAATTAATGTATACAGATAAGTAACATAATTTATATTGGAATATTAATGTCAGTATAAATTATTAATTTATATTTTTTATTTCGGATTTATATGTATTTTTATACGTAACAATAATGTATTAAAGAATATTTTATGTTATTCTTACTTCCTGGTGAAAAAAAATCTGAGGAATACATAAATAATAAATAATCAAATGAGAGCTTAAGGCAAATCTTTTTTAAGCATCCACTGAGATGTAAATATTAATTCCGAAAAAAATATCTGATATGTATCGTCAATAAATACATATTATATTATAATAAATATGTTTTGAAAAACGTTTATATGTTTTTAATTGAAAATGATCATATATATTAGGTATACCGGAAAGAAATCCATATTTTTGTGTCTTATTTGAGATCAGTCTGTCTTGAACATGGCGGAGTAAATAACTTAACAAGTTTTTTTTTAGTACTGTTCGGCTTACTCGGCTACCCTGGCTTTCTTTTCTGTGTAATATATATTCACTTATTTTTAATAATAAAATTAAAAAGCCCGAAGACGATGCTTTTGATTTTGAAAAATAAATGGATTTCTTTCCGGTGCCCCTAATATAAAAAAAATACAATAAAGTATGAAAGAATATTTTAGAAATATATGCATATTATTTTAATAAAATGCAATATGGTATGAAACAAAGAGCTTTATGCAAACTGAACGAAATATTTATATTACATACTAGAAAGTAATATCCAAAGATATTTGCTATTATGAAAATCTGTTACATACGCAATTTATATTAAAAAGAAATACTAAATATATACACATACATCTATAAGTTATAATATAATATATTTATAATTGGGTTTAAATATTTTTCTATAGTTTATCAGATCGTATCGGAGCATTATTGCATTCTACTATGTTTCTTGGATGATAATAAAATACTTCAACAGATCGGCGATGCTCGAAATTTATTATCGCACTAAAATTGATAATGTAGTTGTTATTGGTATTATTGTTAAAGTTATCAGTCAGTAACAGATGGTGTGATTTTTTTATCCCAAAATTCCGAGGACTCGGAGCTTATCTATAAAGTCCTATCTCGATCCAGGTGACTCAACTGTTTGAAATTGGGTAATTTGTTTGAACACGTGAAGCCACCTACGCCTCAAGCGCAAATACGAATAATAGCGTTATGGTTTCAATAGGTTCGCATATAACGACCAGAACACTTATGAATATATAATCTATTAAAACATTAAAATTAATAATATAAAATCGTCCAATTATCCGATATTATAAGTGGAATCGAATTTTGTGATGAAGATGGCCATTAATAATTTTTTAATGGCTCATTAAAAAAAATCCAATTTAGAATCATCGTTAGCATTATCAGGAGCAGATTTATAGCTGACCGTTGCACGGATCAGATGTTTGCCCGGACGTAACAGCTGTAAAGCACGAATTTAAAAACGCTTTATCAGCTATGAAATATGGAGCTTATCTAGTACACATTTCACGTCGCATATGTGCCACATTATCAGCGGAAAAATTAGGAACGACCGTCGTGACGGATGTCCCCTCCCCGATTCCGGCCATGGGGGAACAATACGCACGTCGCCCGTATAAATTTGTGTTTTTCCATATGAAGACTAACGTTCAATATTTATTATGGAAACGTCCTCCTTTCATCGAACCCTAACGTACATTTTATCTCAGTTTTCCATGACAACTGGGAAATTTATGGCCAGATCTTAGGCTTAAACTCCACACATTATTCTACCGGTTTACAGCTGGTACACAAGAGTATAAAGTATAAAGTGTGGAGTAACGACGCGGAGTTGCGACGATTATCCTCCGGGCTCAAGATTGCTACATATTTGCAACATGTATTTACGCGAATTTTAAAGGAAATTAAATTGCGAGAATTGTACTTAAAGTTTTCCATTGTTTTATATATTTGTGTTTTAAATAATACTCTAATGTCTACCATAGGTTAATGGATTAAAAAAAAATATAATATAATAGATTGAAAAGAAATCCATTTCTTCATAAACTCTCATATTAATTAAGTTAATGTCTAGAGACGGTGAAATAAACGTTATACATCTCTCAACGAATTTATAAACTAATCCTGACTGAAAACAGATGTAAATTTTGGTTTTGACGATTTAAATCGGGTGTTAGGGGATTACGAGATGGCTCTAAATCACGAAGACCACACAGTTCGCTGACGATATGCTGAAATCATTAATTGAATCCTATCGCCAAACTATAAATAAATTTTCACAAATATTTCATCTTCAACACTGACAACCCTTGAAAATATTAAAAGTCTTTTTGCAACCAATTGTTAACGGAGACGAGATATGGATAATTTTCGATAAACTGACAGGAAAAATACAAAGTCTCAAACCAAAGCTAGGATTAATTCTTCGAAAAGTTCTTTAACACATTTTATGGAATAAAAGTTCAGCTATTCACTATGAATTATTAAGACCAGGCGAAACCATAACTGCAGAAATTAACTGTCGATAATTTGTCACATTGAATCAGAAGCTAAAGGAAAAACATCCGAATTTATTCAATAGAAAAACGATTATTCTCTGACACGATTAAAAAATGAAATATCTGAGATGGGAAGCACTTTCGCATCTCTCGTATTCCCAAACATAGGATCTCCAGATTATTAAGTATTTTCAATGGATGATTAGAACATTTACAGGATAATAATAAAAAAAATTGCAGATGAATTAAAATATCAGTTTGGTTCATAGTTTGCGTCGAAACATTCTAACTTTTATAAGAAAATAGTCGAAAAATTACACGAGAGATGGTTAATAGCTGCTAATGATGAGAGTAACTATGTTTTAGAATAATATTAGTAAATAATTAATAAAAAAAAGCAAAGAAAATGTTTTTCTCATCTCGATTCTAACAAATAATCTAAATCTTACATTAAATAGGAGCATTTTTGACAAATATTTTGGTTTCCATACACTTTTCAGAAAACTTAAATTTAAATTCTTAAATCTTAAGCGTTTTTTGATAAAAGGATCCTCAATAACTAATTCCATTTTGGGGTAAAATGTCCCTCTCCATTATTTTCATTTGCACAATCGTCTTTTCTCTAATTCTTATAGCATCTTGTAGTAATGATATGTTATCAAGATGAGTTTGTATATACTTCCATATATCTCCGAAAAAAGGTCTACTTTATATCAATTATATCAATTTTTGCTCCACAAGACGCGTTCGGGAATGCCTTAATTTTTCATGCATGACAAATAATGCAATAATTGTAATAAAACACGTTTTTATATTTTTTTCACCGCCACATATAAGAGATAAAGATAATTAGCACTAATATGATTTATTATTCCTGATGATTTGTAATTTATTGTTGTAGTTACTAATTAATCAATGATTGATATTATAACAATTGTACACATCAACTATTTTTTAATTACAGAATACTTTAATTATTTGAATCCTATTAATATCGAGAGCAATTTAGAATTACTCTAGTTTTATCAGCATTGATATTCAGAACGGCATCGGGTAACATAATCTTAAAGCAAGTTGCTATTGCGATTTAATTCACACAAACTAGAATATTAAACAGATTTTCGGCCTAATATTTATAATAAATATAAACAAAACTTGAAAACATTTGTGTATTGAAAATCATAGATTAGCGAAAAACTATATGAGAACTATCTGAGAATCATTATTTTACTCAGAATAGTTTATTAATTAATAATAAAATTTAGTCATATTTCATAAATGCCTTAACTTATATATTAATTTGTATCATAAGATAATTATTAAAAAAATAATTTAGCTAAGTATTATGCTTTTGCCATTTTCTGGACGAGCTACCTTAATAAACAATTCATTATAAATGTAAAATTTACTAATTTATGTAAATATTTTAAATAAAATAACAACTAAACATTACAAGTACTCGGAAGTCAAATGGAATATATAATAACTGGGAGAATCTTGATTAATTTTTTTGAGATGCTTTTTATTTGAATTATAATACCAATGGGTTTATATTTTATGTTAATTATTACACAAGAAAAAAATATTGTTAGATGAATGTATCTAAAAATAATGTATTATCAGACGCAGTACTTCCATTCCTTCCCTAGCTTTACTTAACCTTTGACATAAAATTTCAATGGAAAGTCATATCCTAGTTTTGAAAGACTTTGGGAGACGGGTGGGCTAAATATATCGCGGAAGGTAAAAAAAAATGTTTTGAGCTTTTGATGAAGCTAGGCATTTTCATTCTTTTCTTTTTTAGGTTTACCGGTTTGCAAGATCGTCGTCTCGTTTGATATATAGACGCGAAAAGTTAAAGACTCTGCAAAATGTCTGTATATGCGGACCGGAAAAACCGACAGGACGGATAAAAGGGACAGTACCAAACCGGACGATTTATACAGGATGTGCGGAAAATTATATTCAGCATAAAAAAAAACAGATTCACCGAATATAATAGATATTTTTCGCGCATTAAGGCAAACATTTTCAGCAACCAATGACGCAAAAATATTATTTTCAGCAAATATATAAATATGATAAATTAACCAAGAACGCGTCATATATGTCTAATATTGTTTAAGTTATTATGTGCGATTTATTATCACTACATTGTAAAACCATAATAATTCTATTTTCGTTCTGAAAATATAATAAATTATTTCGAGACGTTTTAACCTTCCGCCATTTCTGTGATAATGATTGTAATACCGCAAATTGTTATATTTCATCAATCTTTACTAAGTCTATTATCCGCGCGATCTGTTTCAATTATAAGTTTTAATTGAACCGTAATATACTTTCTGAAATTAATTTCGACAATATTTCTGTTTATGTTCGGCGTGAAAAATTTGAAGCATTTTCGTGTATACATTTTTTTCAGAAAAAAAAACGTAATGGCAACCGTTTACGAATGAGAAAACTTCTCTCGTTGAATCAAAACGATTGCCGCTATTTAGGTATCCTAGTTGGATATCATTTACATGGATGTGTCTGTGTGTGCGCAAAAAGGTTTTTGGCAAGTCTATGAAAAAAATGTTGTTGTATACTTGTTATGTTTATTCCTTCAATTTACTCTAAGAGTGTTTATTCAACAGATGCTTCGTATTTTTTTATGTAAAAAATGGCGATAAAGTTTTATTTTTGCATATATTTTTTTTAATGCGGAAGTGGATAACGAATTTTCCGGCGTGCCGTCTACTATCTTCATAGTTGCAGAATTTCCATATTGGAGACGGAATCGTTAGATTGTTCAAAGTCCTTTATTTCCATAACAATGAGGATGTGCCGGCGTCGGGACCTTTGCATACAAATTTTCGTGATTTGTTCAAAATTCAATTACACGAACATAAATATAATTAGAGAAAATTTTTCCACACAAACACGAAAATATAGCTATAAAAAAATTATATGTATATACATAAAAATCGGTTTGATTCAGTGACTTGAAAATTGTAAAAATGGTAAAATCGTACATTCTTTTTGCTCGGTTCCCTGCGTTATTGAATCAATCAATTAAACAACCGTCTACTGGGTTTTTTTTTCCATTAAATATAATTTACGGGTAGATAAGTTTAATATATATTTAGAGAAATGTATAGAAATATACACACATTCAAATAAATAAAGTTTAGATAGTATCTGTCTGAATGTAGAATGGCGTTTTAGGAGACGTGTTCCCCGCGGAATCGTTTTTCCGGATGCTTAGCATGAATTTTCACATAAAATAGAGTTGAAAATTGATAAGAACATATTTCATCAGACATTCGAACACAAACCGCCTAATATCTTATCAATTATGCAATTGAATACATTATATATTTTTTTACAATACGGAACTCTCATAATATATGTAAGTCTCAGTAAGACTCTCGACGTAAATAAGCGCTCGCACAATCCTCGGAGACAAAAAAAAATACAGGTCGGCCATTAAACAAAGCGGATGAGAAAATTCAAAAGCGCGCAACGAAAATTTAGGAAATATTTTCCAAGCATTATGAAAAGCCCAATAATTCTAATGTATTCGGTGTCGCAGGCGCAAATTAAAATGGCAGGCGCGTATAATAAATCTCCAGGGTGTACGGTAACGGATCCGTTACGCCTTTTGATAGAGCATAAATTTGCGGTTATGGCCGTAATAAATTCGGTATAGATCCGCGAAATACGCGGAATTGGTGTGTGTGAAAAAAGAGGGCGCGAGAAAAATTAATAAACGTATGCGGTAAATTTTATATTTGAAAATTTTTCCGTAGAAAAAAAAAAGTTTTTTTAATCCGTTAATTGGAAAATTCGTTACCACAATACAATCGATGCTAAAGGGGAATCATATTTTTTAAATTATTGGACGTAGAACCGTTATTTAGATATTTTTCCAACATTTATCGTTCGTTTAGCGAAATTTGGTGAAATGTCGTTTTTTTACAAAATAAATCATATCTCTTAAAATAATCAAGATATTCAGCTGATAATTGAACTTCAACATTTACTGGATAGTAAATGCAAAATAAATTATATATTAAAGCAGGGGTCATCAAACTTTTTGGACACGGGCTGACTTGAAATTTTTATAAAACATGGTCTTTTGAACATTAAATTTTGAATATTTACATGCTTATGTAACTAGGACAGGCCATAATTTTTATTATCCACAGCAGTTGTTTTTATTACATCAGATCAAAGGGCATAGTAATCAAGTGACGAAAAAACCATTAAATGGTGTTTTGGAGTAAATATTAAACATCAATCAATTAATCAATTGCCGAAAAAAGTCCGT
>JAGXCT010033283.1:0-11179 GCA_022495035.1 Philopotamus ludificatus | reverse complement strand
TATTAACCCTGAGGCGGGTCTTTGCCACCTGGAGGACACCTCCGTCTCAATCATGACGTCATGACTGTGACGGACGTTCTCCAGGTTATTGAATTCATATATTCAACCCTTCACACCCTGTCTATTTTTTTCCAAATTTATTAAAAGAGATATTAATTGGGAAAATTAATAAGAAGAATCTATAGGGTTATATCTGATACCTGGTTCAATAAAAAACATTTTTTTTAATGATTAAAAAAAAATTGTCCAATTGAAAGCTATAAAATATAATCGCGAAAATCGTATTCGAAGCAATTCACTATAATTGGCAATCGAGTAATTCGACTGTGACTTATGTCATAAGATGCAAACCATCAAGATATCAGATAAAAGTTTCATTGCTCTCCAGATATGGAGCTGATAGCATGAAGAATCAATCAATCGTGGTTATTGTTGATATACCTAGCTGATAATCTGCAGATGTTTTCAGATGACGCATGACAAGATGGGAACTTTTAATCTACTTGTGATCATATAAGAAGTGATGTTCCTAGAAAGGTTAATGAACTCATGAACTATATATGCGAGTGTATTGAGCGCTGCCCATTTTACTTTTAAGTTTCTTATACTTTAATGAACTCCAAAAGACAAATTTTAAAATAAACACACACATAATAAATGATTTAAAGATCATTCAAATTTCCAAAAGTATACCGAAAAAAATGGTTTCACGTGAGAAAGCTGGTTGTAAGAATGAGAGTTTCAGGATAGAGTGGAATAAGTATAACTCAAACACGACTAATATACGTCTTCACCATAAACCACAGCGATAAAATGCTTTGGAGATGGCTGATGAAAATACCGACTCTAGGTATAAGGAAATGGAGAAGCAGATGAAGCTTTCAAATGTTGATATTTTTTGACTAGATATAATCAAGGCAAGCTGTAGCAAAACAGCACTTCATGATACAGAATCAGACAATGGTTACAGATAGTGATAGCTACGGAGCTGCGGAGCTACGGCACCCCCAAGCAAATTGAAAATACATTATATATACGAAAATATAATTGATATTTATTAATATGATCGGTACCTACGCTGGCAGTGTTACTCCACACGATGTAGTCCTAGAGAACTGTTTGATTGCCAGCGCTACTAGCGTCGGATATTGGACAGATGGTGGTCGGTAACGGAGTGGGGGGAGAGTCTCGCCGCTAAGTACGTGTAACGCTGCGACTCAGTGCAGTTATACTGACTCATTGTAGCGTAGTCATACTGATTTACAGCTTCTTTGAACCACGCACCGAGTAAATAATGTGGAAGTTAAACATGCATGAAAGGAATTAGATGATAAAGAAGATGATGTTGATTAACATAGTCTTCATTGATAATCAATTTATATATTATTTAGTTGTTTCCTTGATTTGTAATCATTATACACATTTTAATTAAAAATTAGATTATCCGCATTACGTTTAAAGTTATACAAACAAACCGTGGCGTGTTCCGCCTTGTATTCCACGAACTATTTTTGCACATATCATGGCACACGAGTGCAAAGTATCCGCGGTGCAGTTCGGTTATTGCATTTGGACGAACTTGAAATTGCACGTCCCCGTAATCTGCCTTGTATTTAATGCATTTGGTATGTTCGCGAACGCCGGCAACAAGTAAACTTCTGCCAGATTTATATGCACTCCGTCGCATACGAGTAACGAGGATTAAGTAACTGCAGGGAGACGTGCGCTACCAGAAGTGCATTATTAAATTGAAAAGTGTATACCACCGTATCCCCTGCTCCAATTTAATTAATATCCATCCAACCGTGGAGCTCGGCAGCAATCAAATGTGCAATGTGGACACGGCAAAAAGTCAAGAAAAACGACACGTTGCTCCGCAAAAGGGTGCAATTTAATTGCATCCGAGCTAAAACAGTACCGAATATCGTTTACATTGTGTAATGAATTATTTTGTAAATCGTATAGATTTACATATACGCTGTTAAAATTATATTCTTTTCACTTCGCTCAGTCATAACGGACGTTTGGGAAAACCGACGTCCATGCAAATACGTCCGACCCGTCTCGGGACGCTATCTCGGGCGACGCCATTCCGCGAAGATCGGCCAGAGCTTGTAATTTAACATTTGTCCTATTATCGAATGGGCCGAAACCGTCCTCGTATTCCGGTTGACTTGGCACGATTTGATATTCAATTATGTATTCCCATCGGCAGACCCCAAATCCGGCGGCCGGCGGCCTCCGGTTTGTTTTGTGCCCATCTCGAATTCATACCAAAGTTGTTTGACATTGTTTGCGACTTTGGTGTTTATTGTCACTCGCCGATACCGGCTAGCGAGCGGGTTGACGCCGTCGAATAGTTTCTCGTATACAACCCACCCCATTCCACCGTCTTCTTCCTTGTTGTCGGCCAATCCATAATTAACCGAAATTCTTGAGTGAATTTTGTGCAGAGAATTCGCGTAATTTCCACCGCAACGATGTTGATTATCAATTAATGATTATCTAATGGTTAGATTTAAATTAAAGGATCATCAAACAGTCAAGATGACGTAAGATACTATTCTATGACTATAAACTGTTATTTTATTTGCACCATGCATCTAACGAGACAATATATGACTCCGAAGTGACTAACCGTGCCGATGAGGTCTATTTAGGAAGTTTTTTATTATTCTCGAATAACTCTTTTAATATAAATCCTACATATCCTAAATTGTTTGTATCTATTTGT
This sequence comes from Philopotamus ludificatus, assembly GCA_022495035.1. NCBI lineage: Eukaryota > Metazoa > Arthropoda > Insecta > Trichoptera > Philopotamidae > Philopotamus > Philopotamus ludificatus. The sequence continues at coordinate 8,445 of JAGXCT010033283.1, read as the reverse complement.
CTAAAAAAATCTAGAGAATAAATATAAATAATGATTGAATTTTATTGCCGTACTAGTGACACGTGCGGCGAGATATCGCCGAGTTCCCGAGTCACTCACGTCATATTAATTAGTAAAAAAAAAATGATATCGACCAAATTATGAAGCATATCATGAATAACTATTGTTATTCATATGAAAATCCTTTGATATTGCGCGACAGGGCTAATAATCACTTGCGACCGGCTACTTGAGACTCGTTTTGGGCAGATGTGCATATTTATGCATGTGTATATCTATATAGGTTTGTGTGTGTGGCCGCTCGCTACTTGTCACTCGTGACTCGTTAAGTAGATAATGCATACCGAAACAAACCCCCTCTTGCCTGGACACAGCTGAGAGGGTAAAATCCGATACCAACAAGGTAGAAGATGTACGTGCAATGCCTGCAATGCCCAAGAGAGGGAAACTCTTAACAAAAAACCGCATACCAAGACGGCTTAGGTCCCCGCGGTATGGAAACGAAAGGGGAGCCCTCACGTCACGTGTGGGACTCAGGTTCCTTTGGCTTCGACTGCCATTCGAGAGTTTCAGGTCCATGCCTCAGCGAGTGAGAGCCTTGTGACTGGCAAATGATGATGATGATGATATGTATATATATATATAATCTTGACATGTTTGTGATACTAAGTGAAATTAAAATATTAAGAGAAATATTACAAATTTAAAATAATAGTTTAATAAATATTTATTTCTAAGAAAGGTATATAAAATTTCTTTGAAACTTTTGAAATATGTTTTAAATTTTTCATCGTTCCGCTTGGAAACTTGCCATTTTTAACATTGTCGTATTCGTACGTTTTCCGGTAAATAACAATTTCGATTGTATAAATCGCGAAAACATGTTTTACATTACAAACTTTTAATTTGTAATTGATTATTGTTTTAACTTAATTAATTCTCCTTATAAATTTTCTGAATCTTGGCCGTAATACCTAAAAAGAGCAACCTTTCGCTTTTAAGCCGTATAAAGCATTAAATCATTTCGGCATCCATTTATTAGGTATTATTATCAATTATTCAGGAGAGAATTAATGGCCGAATATATAGTATTGCACGCCGTATATTTAATCCGATTATGCAAAAATTAGAAATTTTGCGTTCCCCTCATCCCCTAATTGAGGGTCGTTTGTACAGAGTGGGCCGCGGAAAGAATGGAGTGGCAACATATTTTATTTTCAGAATACTTTTCGCTTATGCTCAGTTTGTAACATATAAGAGGATTAGCCCGTGAATAAGTGTCGTGTTAATAATTCCACAGCGAAATGTATCAAGTGTGCAGGGCCGCTTTGTAGAAAAATAGGGACACGGGTAATCCGACATTTAGAAATGTGTGTTAACGCCCTTTGTATCATATTTTTTTTATTATTTTATACAGAATGTTCTGAGAGAATGATGATGACTCAATCCATTATTATTTTTCTATTAATAATTTTATATATACGAGTATAAATCTTAACCGCGCGTCGTAAAATATGGCATAAAATGTAAAATACCAGTGATATTTTAGTAATATTGAAATAGCTATCGTTTTAATTGTTTTATTCGCGATATAAAAACAAATATTATCAATATTTTCAGTTGTGTTTAGTTTTTTTTACTTTAATTTATTATTGGATGCGGGTCGGAACTAGCATTCTTTTTATGGGGATTGGTTCTCCCGATATTTATGTTTACAGTTTTCTTGTTATTTTCAATTTCTATACACGGGTCAGGCAATAAAAATTTGCTCAGATGCCCTGGCTCGCGGAAACTGTAATAAAATTTCATAAAAAAAATAACACAGCTTTAAAAAACAATAAAAGCACACCGAATATTTAAACTAAGCCACGAAATATGACTGTGCGATATAATATCCGTGAATTTTTAATAGCTTTCCCGCTTCGGGTTGTATTATTTTAATACTAGGGGGGATAACGATAATAATTAAAACGAACAATGGCCCTTTGCCGAATAAAAAAGATTTTTTTCTGTTCCTTAAAACGTGACTTTTAATCCCGATGATTGTTTCATATAATTTATTGTCGGTTTTTAAGCCGTTGGCCCTTTTGAAATTAGCGGGACTCTATCGCACGATATAGAAAATTGCTTTCATTGATAATTCAGGGTCTTAGCAATCTAAATGGGTTAAAACCCTATTGTTCGAAAATTTAATAAGAACATTTTTATTATTATATAATTAATATTAAACCTTTGTATAATAACTGGGTCAGGCCCTTTAATTTTGTTAACAAACAAAGTTCGTCCGAATTGTACATTATAATATACGGAATTATTATTTTAATATTTATTTCGTACTATCTAGTTTAAAATTTGTTGAATTATCCAAAGTTTTTCAGGAATGTTTATATATTATCATTTTTAAATATTGAGGCGAGAAGCCCGTCAGCCGAAAGCGCATGGCTGGTTTAAAAATTGCAATATTCCGTAATTATATTTTAATACAGCCGGCATTCACATGAAACCGGGCAGGAAAGCAAAATTTTCGCTTGGGGTAAGTCAGAATTATGAGCCGTAAAGTTAGAAAATGGCCGGTTCACTTTTTCCATGCACCACTGCATCCAACTACTTGGGGCACAGATATAAATCTAATGTTATTGCCGCCTTTCCTATGCGATTTTCCCTATTTTATTTCCAGGGACAGGGATAATCATACTGCATCCGATTCGGCTGCTTTTATTGCATTTTGCTTGCGGGCGATACGGGAAACAAGGGTTTTATTGACGAAAGTCAAGATTTATGTCCGACTAAAGTTATTGCTGTATTGAGTTCTCTGAACGCTAATTTATTGATATGCACAGACATTGTACAGTAGCAATCAAAAATATAAATTGTTTTCATTAAATATCTGCATACCATTTTTATCGTAAATGCTACTAAAATATTATATTACCCATCATAATTCTTCTACTGGAAGATATTTTATAGCATTTTTTTACATCCACTGTGGTCTTCTGAATTAAAGAATCGTCTATCTAGTTTAACTATTTTTTATTTTATCATATCCTGCCTACCTCTACATTAACTCTGGCATTGCTTTCAAGATGAATGATACATGTGTTCTTGTGTCATCTGCAGATTAATAATCGTCAAAGGTGTAAAGGTCGTCGTTTTAACCCCATATATTATAAGCACGGACAAGATGCATCTATCAAATATGATTTCAATATGTTGGACAGATTTACCAAAGGCTGATCCATCCTAGTTTGATTCCAGCTTGATAAAGATGGTACACTCTTCCTTGTTTAAATCCAGTTTCAAACTTTCAACTGGCATTATGAATATTAATTAACGTTAGTCATGATTTTGGTTTTAGGGAGATTAAGTTAAAATCCATTTTTTAAAGATTGAATTTGAAGATCATTAAGCGATGTTGTCGTATCTATGTTTTACCTGCAGAGTTACGTCAATATCTCTAAGCTATATATATTTATAAAGTTTCTAATCAACGTCTAACTACGGCCTTGATGGTCAGTTCTTTGATTCGAAGGATTAGCTTGACGCAGATTTTATTTTTAAGGATATGTATTGTTCGTTCTAAGCTGTAATATCTTATTTTTATTCTGTTCTTCATAGGAAAAGAGGCATCCCTCTTTAACACCCTAAATTGTCCTATTAAATCCTTAGCTATAATCGGTCTAGAACTTATTTTATCTAGCCCAAGTTTTTGATTTTTCTCGAATAACTCTTTTATTATAAATTGCACATTTTACAAACTTTTTGTATTTGTCTAAAAAATCTAAAGAATATACATTATAAATAATCATTAATCTTTATTGTCCCCAATTGCAAAATCAAATAAAAACAATACTATTCGCTTCTGTTGCCACGGGCGCGAGGTTTTTTCTCACTCGCAATCAGTACGATGTCCCGAGTGCAAATGAAACCGTGCGATTGACACGTGCCGCGAGAAATCGGCCGTTGCTAGTCGGCGGCGTGTCCCCAGTCTGCGGCGGGACATCGCCTTATATTGATTAGTTAAAAAATCTAAAATACTGATCAAACTTTTAAGCGTATAAAGAATAACTATTTTTATTCTTAGAATAATCCATCAATTTAAGAATTCATCAATATCTTGACTCGACTTAAAAGCTTGGGGGTCTATTATCCATTATAAATAGACTCCCTTGTTTTTGAGCCGCCGTGGCGGATCGGTTAAAATGTTTAAATGCGTATAGAAATTATTTCGAATTTAATAAAATTCATCTATTGACATATTTTTTCTGAAAACGCATGAATAGTATATTGTCCATAAAATTCCAATGCATTTAGTAGTGATGTTATCTCGTTCTTCCATTCTTTTTATGTAAGGTATATAATATAATATCTCCCTATTCTACAATAACAGGATTATCTCGATCTAAAAAATATTTCTTATATTTAATATTATTATTTGTATATTCTATTGTACTCGTGTATATCATACAGATTATGTGAATAATCTATTACTTACTTCAATTTCTTGAATATTTGGCATCCCTCCGTGGATGGCAGGTGGCCAAGCTGTGAATTGATAACTGCGTCTCTCCGTATCCGGCGAAATTTCTCGGGTCGTTGTTCCTTGACCCATGACGATTTATTTACAATTTATTACTCCGCGATATATCCTCGGGACACCCTGTGCATTTTGACTAATAGTCGAATCGAACTGCATTTGCTACACAGTCCTGGCGCCATTGTAAAACGAAATTCTGTAACGCCAACAGCAATTCACTGTTCGCCCGGCTCGCATTTGTCTTCAGAAGTGCAGTTGTGATACACGGGGGGCCACAGTTCAAGTTTACGGGACTTCGGAGTTTCCCTGAAGTCAACAGAGCTTTGAAGGGGAGTGTGAGGGATGCAGGGGGCGGCGGCACTATAGGAAATGGCGGCACTTTAAATCTAAAGCAAAAAGTTCCCTCTGCACCCGTGTCGACCGTCTCTTTGATTGCTCGAGTTAGCCTGCTACGGCCTGGGCGTCCGTGCAAATGGAAACTTCGTGACGGAAGACATTTCTTTGGCCAACTTTTGCGGACGTCCATTGTCGGCAAGAGGTAACTAAGATATTGCCGTCTAGATCCTCTATTATGACGTCATTAAAACTTCGATCGTTAGTGGAGTTGTTGCTGTTTTGTAACGAGATCGGATCTATCATTGCCTCATTTTAATAAAATCTTTGTATTTATTTTTATTATAAAGGTAATATCGTCTGATATTTTTACGAATGCTTTATAAATATATATTTCTCTGCACTATTCAGCGATCTCCGAGAAATAACACAGCTTCACCTGTCTTACACGTTCTCTTTCGTGGGTCAGAGACAGCTACCCTTCGGCACACGCGATTCCCCATGCACTGTGACGTGTTGAAATATCGTTGAAAATTCCGCAATTTATTACGTGGGATATTTTTTATGCTCGGCGGCGTGATAAAGCGGATGCCTCATAAAACCGACCCGCCAGAGATCATTTCATATTTTTTTTTACAGCGAATTTAATATGCAGGGGAATTGTGTTCCGAGATGAGATGGGACCCCTGCCGCATCCGACTTGGTCCACGTGGTCCACGCACGGCACAAAAAAAGTTTCAAAACGACCGTCACAAATGTGCAAGCAATTAAATCCGCGGTCGTGGTTGAACACCCCTGGAGTCCGTTGTGTAACGCACTGATGGCGGCTGTCGTGTCGCGTGTAATGCAAATTGTCGCGAAAAGTTTTTGGCGTGTTGCTGAAGTTTATTTGTGCCACTGAATTTGCGGCTAGGCTTTGATATACAAATATTTTTATTGTCGACTCTAATGGTACTAATGTCACTGTAATGGGCTTTATTACTACGGCATTGTAGGAAAAAATATTTTTTCGCTTTTCCAACAAATTTTTCTTTACCTTATTTACGTCATAATATAAAAAAAATACCGTACTTATTGGGCTTGACACTTAATCGGCCGCACGTATTTGCTCGAACACACGACGAAACGCCGGCAGAAACACGAACTTCGTCAAAAATAATAACTATAAATTAATATAAAAAATAAATGCATTTGGGCCAAAAAAATAATCTTCAAATGGAACACATTTCATTGCATATTTTCCATAAATCTCATAAGCATAAGTATTTAAATAAACAAATGTGGGGTCGATTAAGATCGCGCTCTGAAAAGCTTATACATATGCTACCGGCCTATAGTGATCGGCTCCGGCATATCCTATAATTCAGCTTCCGGCCGATTAAGTGTTAAAACATTATTTGATTACTTTATAATATTAAAATTAATATTATTATATTGCTTACTAATACGTATATATTATTTGTAACAACAAATACTAAACTATATTATTGTATATTAATAAAGCAGTATATAAATAATTAATCATAGAAATTCTCTTCAATATTTAAAAATCTTCTGGATCAGTGGCGTAATATAAAGTTTTAATTGTAGGATTCTTCTTCAGCAAAGATGTAGTACTAAATGAAAAAGATCCAAACCATTAAATAAATTTTAAGCAATCTTCTTTTTTGCAATTTTAGTGATATTTTAATATTAAAATATCATCATTTGTCAGTCATTTAATATTTTTAATATGTTAAACAACATCCTCTTCAGCATCTACAATTTTGACGTCTAACCTAAAAAAACATAAATAACCTTGAAGAAATACTCATTCATACTAAATACATCATGCAAACTTTTTTATATTAAGCTATTCTTTACATTTTTCACACGGTTTGTATTTTTTTTTAAACTCTTTTATTTTTAATGGTTTTTCTAGTCATTTATTTGCAGTTCTATCTATTCGCTAGTCAATTTATCATCAATGTGTACAGACTAAATTTTATTCATGCCACATGTTTGAGAAAAAAAAATGTCTGTGATTTATTATCGAATATTTCTGAAGCTCGAGCACTACGTCTATCTCTAAGGTATCATACCTTCTTCTAATTGCGCCCAAGGTCGTTCCTTGATTTGTTGAAATATCTAACCTGTCTCCAATTTGATTTGTTTGGAACTCCACTATTATCTCCTTCTCTTTGATCATATAAAGAACCAGGGGCGGCTCGTTCATATACACTAGGCAGCTGAAGCACCCTCAAGTAAGTTTGGGAAAATACATTTATTAATCTGGTGGGTGCCTACGCGGGCAGTGATACAATACGGCAGTGTCGGGTATTGGACAGATGCGGGCCGGTAGCGGAGTGTGAAGGGGGGGGGGGGTCTGGCCGTTGAGCGGGGTGTCGCGCTGCGATTCGGTGCAGTCATACTAACTCACAGCTTCTTTGCTCCACGTTCAGCTTATCTCTTATTTTATTATTGTAAATATTATTTAGTATTTTTTGGTGATATTTTACAAAAAAGTTCATTATTCCACAACACCCCCAAATATTATTTTACCCACAAGCCGTTACTGCAAAGAACAAAAAAGTATAAATTACTATATCTTATTCTTAAAATCGCTTTTTCTCCTCAGATCGATTATCTATTTTTTTTCCCACCTGTTTAAACATCGAGAGAACTCTCTCCAGAGATTCTGTAAATACCTGGATATATAAGAATAGATTCGTTGCTATTTTCGACTGTTTTTAATTTGTCTTAGAGATCATCCAGGTATCTTACTGCGTATAAGAAAACAAAACTTATGAGTCGTTTCATTTATTTTAGAAACTATTTGATCAGGATGTACGTATATTATTTAAAATGTAATTTGAGTATCCAAACTCATTGTATGAATGAGCTTAAGCTGACCCCAGCATCTGTTCTCTAATTTAAAGCTCTAACCAATATTGTTATGTAATCTATATTAACACCCTTTGATTCATTTCACATGAAGACTTATTACACCCGCAATAGTTATTCTCGTGTCGACAATTTGCAATGCCATTTTCCGCCAATCTGCGCAGCACGTGTCGAATCACGTGACCATTCCCACGTGGCGTCTCAATTGTTACACTCTGTATATTTTGACACGTGTCCCTGTTAACGTTCAGTATGTATTTATTTGCTTCTCGGCAGGAGCAGATCCTGTTTGCAGTATTACAGCAAACATTTTGTCAACGCCAGACGCTAATATACAGCTTTAAATTTCGTAACATTTTATATAAACAGAATTTGCAGACGTCTTCGTTAGCTAGTTGAATTTGGAAAATGTTCGAAATAATTAAGTTTTTTGAATAAAATAAAATATTCACATACATTGCGGAGCGTGTAATATCCCGTTCTAGAATATCTTCACTCTGTAAACTTGGTTAATTAAATATGATTTAAACTTTTCAAGTAAAATTTTGTATCGTATCGACATTCTGGCATCCCATACATATTTTATTAAAAAGTTTTCATGAGGTATTTTCAGTATGCGGTGTATTATCCCATTCCATTTCTCAATATTTATGTTTTTTTGTATGTATATGTATATATATTTAAAATAGCCCCCC
>JAGXCT010033282.1:0-50342 GCA_022495035.1 Philopotamus ludificatus | reverse complement strand
ATGCGGGTTTAGGTGTAAGTTTCGCCTGAAAACAGCGGGTGCTTGAGTGTTAACAATACTCATTCCTGAATTTACGTGTTTAACCCCGATTCCTTTAGATACTTATTTATAATATAATTAATATATAATGCTAATCTGAACCACTGTTCAGATTTATCGAAATTAGTGTTAGAGGAACCCGAAAGTAATCGCGCTTTTTAATGATTCTAAAATGTATGTTTTGTCATGTTTCTTTTACATATTATTATAAAATATATTTTTCATCACTATTAGAAACTGTTTCCTATCTTCCTTGTAGTTTTTCAATTAAGTATGAGTAAGGTCTGGAGAATATTAGGAGGTGTAGAATTATTCATTTTCCGGTAATCCAAATTGGATCGTAAGCGATCTATTTCTCATCTCTAGTTACAATTTGGTGTAAAAAAAATCGAATTCTTTGTGAACAACAAGTGTCAAGACTTGTAGGTGACATACATATTGTTGCAATAATGTAAGTTAATCGCGACTGAGCTAAGATATTACGCGGATAGGTTAATCTTCTGACTAAAATCTATGAATTCTGGAAATTCTTTCTGCCGCTAAGAAGGAATGTAAGCGTAAGAGATTCATTCCCCTTGCAACTTTAGAATCTTTATCGAATCTGTTGATCCGTAGGTCTTTTTTAAAAGGTTGACATTGGGATGTTGTATATAACGTGGATGATTTTTTTAAATGATGTGTCTTTCTGTTTCTGGAATAAAGTGGTTATAAAATCATTCTTTAATAATTAGTGTCGTTATCCAAGCCTTCTTGCTAGCACTCTAATATACAGCACCATGTTTATATCCTTCAATGATCTTAGTTAGAGAACTCGATCATCTTATCCTTTGCTATCTTGAAGACCCTATCAATTTTTCCAGATTTGAGTAAATAATTCCGGCTAGACATTTTCTTTCAGGTCAGGTGTATATAAATTTTCTTTAATTATCCCCATTTTATGTTAAAAATTGCATTGCAAAGTCAGACATAGACTTTTTAAACACTTCTCTGTTTAAAAAGTTTGATTTAGAATTGATTTGAAGAGTTTATCTCCAGATGTATTGGGTTGTTCAAAAAGTCATTTTATTTTTTCTCAACAGAGTACAGTTAAACCGCCACTAACACTAAAATCGGGACCGTGTAATTTGGAGTCGTGTAATTGAGGGAGTGAAGCCGTCCGGCTGTGTGCGTATAGCCTGGAACGTGTTAAATACACAGACGCTAGCCAACTTTTGACTGTATGTGAATGCGACCGCGCAATTAGGGGATTTGCGGCGAATATTTCAGCGCGTAATTCGGAGTAGTGTAATTGGGGGTTCCACTGCACTTGATGTTGATATGCCAGTTGAAGCTGATGAAGACCAAATAATTGATGCAAACCGTCGAATAACAACTCGTGAGATTACATTTATCGAATTCGATCGTTCATAATCATTTGAAACGCCTAGGTTTAATCTCAAAAATCGACATATGGGTTCCTCATGTTCTTATGGAAATAAATTTATGCCGTCGCGTTGACGTCCGTGATTTGCTTCTAAAACGTCAAGAAAATGATCCATTTTTGAAGCGCATCATCACTGGGGACGAAAAATGGGTTGTCTACAACAATGTGAAATGCAAGAGATCACTAAGTAAAAAAGATGACGCGCCTCAAAGCACTTCGAAAGACGATATTCATCAAAAAAAGTGATGCTATATGTTTGGTGGGATTTCAAATTGTTTTTTTTGACCTGGATGGGATATACTGACATACCCACCATATTCTCCAGATCAGGCACCCTTTGATTATTATTTGTTCCGGTCTTTAAAAGTTTTTTTAGACGGTAAGACCTTTACTTAAAATCAGGGGGTCAAGAATCACCTGGATCAGTTTTTTGCCAGAACAAAAAAAAATATGAGCGTGGAATCATGCTACTGCCAGAAAGATTGAGTTTTGGGATCGTTCCTTAACACTTTATGTACCGCGCCTTTTGTTGCGAAATTGCTGCGGAGGCCGCTCGTTTTTGGCAAATTTCGCTAACTTCGCTGGAAGAGACCAAGACTCGCCATCGGGTTGTTGAGTCGGTAACATTTTTTTTATATGATGTAGTAGGCCCATGCTCCTTACGCCAAAAAGCGTCAGCGGTTCATAGCGGTCGGGGCAATTTTACGTCAAAAGGCGTCAGCGGTTCATAAAGTGTTAAGATGGTTTCATATTTTATTAGTTTTTTTGTGATTTTCATATATTCAATTAACTATCGCGTTAGTATTAAACCTCGGGTAAATTAAGAGATAAGTGTAGTCAAATCCAATGAATATTCCGTAACAGTATGGCCGCTGGATCGTGCAAAATCGCGGATGGACGCATTCCGTTCGGCGCTGCGCTTAAAACCGAGAGTGTTCACGGCCATTCCGCGTTAATTACATACGATTCTAGAAGAATTTGTCTGGGCATATTTGAGCACATACTTAGTGTGGTGGGCAGGTGAGCAATCCGAATGCCTTTCCGCAGAAATCACTCGGATTTTTGGTGGGGGAGGTTGTGTGTGTGTTTGTGTGGTTTTTATGCGCACGCAACCGGTTGTGAATGTTAATTATGTCACCGGTGAACATGATATTCTGTCATCACTTTCTGTTTCCACCGACTTGTTTGTAAATATTAGATGCGATCCGTGCAAAAAACGTGTCATTTGATTCTTGCGGACGCCGGCTTGCTCGACGCCGTTGCGAGATTGGAATTTTTAGAGCAAACACTTGAAAAGAGATAGAGAACGCTGGGATAGTTCCACGGATATAACAAGCATGTCGAATCTAGGTATCGATTTCTTGTATTCGATGTCGTCCCATGTGCATCGACCAAATTAACACGATAAGTTTCAGGAGCTATACTAGAGAACTTTTGAGACATTTACAAGCTTTTTGTATTCTAAAGGGATATATTTGACAAGTGTTTTGTTTGTCTGTTCTTTGCGGAACGTTGCTGGTAGCGAACAATAACGGACTAGAAGCGTTTTAAATATGTTGTTATCTAAGTACTTCAATGTCTTCGCAAGAGGCACACATCATTCGTGGACTATTGTTTTCTGTACACCATCATGGAGAACAAGTAGAGGGTAAATAATGGCTGGAGAGAAAGAAGCCGCCGTGGCTCAGAAACAATCGTAACTTGACCAGATTGGAAGGTCCAGAATTATTCTAGCTAATTCGTTAAAGAATTCCAGTAGATCGCCCATGTCCGAAAAAGAAACAGGCTACATGGTAAAGATAGGAAGGTAAAGAAGAAGGATAATAATGATAATTTTGAGGAAAATTATCAAACCATACTTTAGTAAAAAATAAAATATAGAATTTTAAATTCTGTCGAAGAAAGATTTCAGGGTTTAGAAGATGATTACAGTTAAACCCCCACTAACACTAAAATCCGGCGAGATTCGGCGATTTCCGGCGAGCTATAACAATTCTAGAGATCCCAATCCGTTCCAGATGCGAATGTTGCGGAGTCGTGACCCCTTCTTTTTTACAAACATCGTTTACCCTCCCCCTTTTCCTCCATGATGGTTTGCAGAACGCGATATTTTAGTCCACGAATGATGTGTCCAGAGTACTTGATTTTACTGATTTTGACAGTGTCCATAAGATTCCGCTCCTTGTCACGAAATTGAAGGACGGTTGTATTCTTGGCGTATTCCGTCCATGGATTCTTCAACAAGTTTTATTGAGTCGTGAAGCGATTACATATTATTATATTTTTATATAAGATATTAATCCATTTGTCTTATTTCTGAGGAACGTAACCATGTGCATGATTCCCCTTATGGAGGACCATGGACATAGTTTTCATTGGAATATATAGTGCAGTGGTTTCCCGTTAGCTTCTGCACTGCAGTGATTTTTTTATACTGAAGAGCGCTGCTGCCCGCTTCCCAGCTTATATTTTTGACAATTATTTTTTTGTGAAATGAAGGTCGTCAGTCTTCATCCCATCCCTCTGTTGACCAGCGTCACTCAGAATTATTCAGAATGGTCATCCATCTAAATACTATCTGTGCTTATTGGCAATTAACTTTAATAATCATAATTTGATTGTAATTACCTCCAAGCTATGTCGGGTACTTTACCATAATGTATCTATAAGCTTTCCTTTCTTGTAAAGAAGTTGAAGTATGGTAGCTTCATTAATTTTTGAACGTTTTAGTTCGGTTATTTTTTTTATTACACGTATTTTGAAGAATAGAAGCCTTTAACCGTTTAGACGCCACGGCGTGCAGGCACGCAAAACCAGCTAACCAACAGCGCCACGGCAAAGGCTCCTACGAATTTATTTATGAATAAATATAATATTTTTAAACGAAAATTAATGCAGAGACTTCTTTTGAAGGCAATGTGATTGTTAGAATGCCGATATGTTTAGCCGTTTCATTTTATTTGAAGTTTATACGGCGTACGGTAAAAATCTGTATAATTGGCTTGACCGATTAAAGGGTTAAGATGAATCAAATCAATAGGATTATTGTTTAAAAAAATCTTGGCAGTTCCTTCGATGAAGTTGGCAACACTGCCGAGTCGGACGGTGTGAGTCTGCCTAACCCTAACCTCACCTAGCCGCCATTATTATTTTCTAGTTATCAATGTTATTTTTTATACCACCATATTTAATTAAAATTGAAAAAAATATGTCAAAAATCCGTTGCGGATATAAAAATGCACATATGCATCTGACTCGCATTGAATTATGCAATTCATTGTGCTTCGAGTTCAATATTGAAACATGTCACTGTGTCGTTATCATTTTTTTTTTTTTTTGCGGAACACAAATGCAATATTTGCATAACGGGGGACGTTATTCTGATTAATTATGAATACGCAAACTCTCGATATGCACACACGCGGTCTATATTAATATACGAATGGTGTATAGCATGAACGTATACTTTTATTTTAAGCGGTGAATAGAAAATCTGTGGCGATACGATTTTCATAAAATATTTTTTTTTAAATCGAGTCTCGCAACTGAATTCGCGGAATCGTCGCGTAATTGGGTCAGTCCGTAGCGAATCTCTATCATAGTGATTGCGCCAGCCGGTAATTCCCGATGAATCCCGTCGCTGTGTATCCGGCTGGATGAATATCTGCATTTGTAATAAGCAACACGACCGGATAATCGAATTATGCACTGTGCGCACATTGCTGACCGCCGTTGGAGATTACGCTCAGGAATTCCGAGTATTGGTCGGGAGATTGGTTAAATCGTCATTTGTATCCGATAGGCGTTCATGATCCGTTTGGATATGCCAAGTTAGCGACGCATACGTTTGCAGTGCGCTGCGGCGAAGGGGGTTTTGGGGGGGACGCTTGTGTGCACCGCACAATCTGGCTGTATGGACGGCGCGCGCCTGATTGGCCTCATTCAACACGATTCCATCTTGCGGTCAGTCTTAATGATCCCTTTGTACACAGTCGTTGTCGTCGGTGCCACTACAATTTCCACACTCGAGGGCGTATCTTAGGCACATCTAAAATCAGGCGTCTGCGAATCAGCTCTTGACCAGTGTGGCAGGAGAGGTGGGATTCCTCCCCCGAATGGCGGACTACCTATCTCTTCTTTCGCGATATCAGAGCCAGGCTTACTTGTAGTTGTCGTTACGTTAATTTCGAAGCTAAACTTAAAGAGTTTAACCTTGCAGCATCTCGACATTGTTGGTGTGGGCACGTCTGTCAGGTAATCCTGTCACGTTCTGTGGTTCTGTCCTTACCTGGACGCTACGGGTCATGGCCTACTCCATGGGTCTTCTGGTGGAGGACTCTATCGGACATATGGACATGACATTTGCTTGCTTTGCATCGATTTTCAGAGAGTTCGTGCAAGGCTACTTTCTCTCTCCCTTCTCCATTTTCTTAATAAATTTTAGTATTATGGCTAGGGATGAAACTGTGTCGGACCGGTCTGACACAGCTTCATCTTGGGTACAAAAGTTTGTACACAGTCCAACCACCTCAGCATTGTTCGTCCTTTCCTCCGGTGACATGAAGGCTTGTTGATGATAAGTCTTTTCAGTTCATCCCGGATCTTTGACCGGAGAATCTGACTACTATGACAATAGCTGTCACCGGTGTATCTCTATACGAAAACCTGTCAAATATCCATTTCAGAATCCTCCTCTCCATCTCGCATTGTCAGGGGCCCAAGATTTAGACCAGTATATCAGAACAGGTTTGATGAGAGTACTGTAGTATGAGTTGATAGATGCATTTAAAGTAACGCCTGTTTTCTAGAATGGTTCTCCTTCGTACTTTGGTCTTTCGTTATTAGTGAGCCGAGATATGTAAATATTAATACTTAATACTTGTACAATTTTGAAGATGTACTCAAGGTTTTAAAGATTTGTCTTTGGTATCCGGTAATGTGCATTGTTTTGGTCTCATTGATTCCCAGTTCCATATTTAAGAGCCGGCCGAGATGGCCACAGTGTTGTTGAACAATAGACACGCTTGGCAGTGTTAGCCAACCTTTTACATACCGTGCGCCAATTTTTTCACATACAAGTTTAGATTCGCTATACAACTCGAGCATCTTTTCTACATTCTTACATTTTTTTGGGAAATTAATCTTGTCAGTGTCAGTATCAAATATTGTTTTTTTATAATAAATTTGTTTTTAAGGCAATATGTTCCATTAGTTCCTCCTACAACGCCAAATTTAAGCAAAGTTGTAGACTATGCCTATTACTGACGGCGCTACGTCAGTACACACACTGACGAGTTTACTATAAGCTAATTTTAGATTTTCTAGGCACGATTTTACTTTTTCCAATATGTCTAATTAATAATCTCTTTTATTATTTAAAAAAATCTTGTAATAACCTTTTCCGAACTCCCTTAACCCTTTATAGGGCAAAGGCTGAAATTGGTTAATATAATAACCAGTCGCTTTAAGGTCTATATTCCCATGAGCGCCCATAGAAATGTCAACCATAGTAACGTAATATTTTGTCGAGTACAATTTTTGTTTAATTTATTGTTATTAACAATAAGTATTGTCAATAACAATAAAAAATAAAAAATATCCAAAATAATTAATTTGCCCTATAAAGGGTTATTACACGATTGGTTGACTTCATTCCATGCTTGGTCGATGTTCTGTCACCTTCATCAATATCTTGAATAAGTGACGCATTGTTTTTATTAAATTATAAGATTTGAATATGGCTATTGGATCTTGTTCTGTAGACTGTAAGGTGGAAGTGATATAGAAAGGTAAGAATAGCATTTAAACAGGAAAATACAGTGTCTAAAGTTTCAGAAATGGTTCAAAGTTCAACTCGCAATATTGTCCGTCAGTACATATACTGATGTCCGTCAGTACGCACACTGATGTTCGATTTTTTTTAAATATGAAATTTTATGCGCTTATTATTGTATTAATATTACAATTCGAGTGCTGCACTCGAATGGCGTTAAGCAATATGTATTCACGATTTTAATCTGGAATTGTTTTTATTTTTTCAGGTAAGCAATCAATCACCTTTCACCCGATAAAAAACACATTGTATAATGGTAAGTTATTAAAACAGACAAACGTTTACATGCACTGTGCTGATGACATGTACATAATTCATATTGTTCAGTATTAAATCTCACGTTTCCTGAAACATACTGCACATGATTGATGCACAAAGGTAGCGCAATTTTGTACGCCGACTTTTTTCATATACATATATTTTTTTTTCATATCATTCCGCTGATTTTAAAATTTTACGACGAGAGAAAGTTTTGATTCGAGTGGTAAAATTTCCCCTTTTTTATTCGAACCCCCTTTTTATACGAAACTCTTGAACCTTGACGCACGAGCACACGATCCGTGCGTATGTATCACTATGGTGACGACGCACAATTAATATTTGATATTATTCGTTCGGGATGCAGTCGATGCAATTACCTCGAACCAACTCGACGTACGTAATTCCATTAAAACCAAACTTGAAGAGTATCAATTGTGAAGTAGTTGTTAATTACATTTGCCTCGGACGCAGCGATTGCCGGTACATACGTGTTTACATACATGGACTGTGTAAATATGTGCTTGAACTATGTATATAGACCGTAACAAGTGTAGAAACTGTTGTATGATGGCAACATTATGCAAGTTTTAAATAATAATATATTTAAGTTTCTTGGTGAATAGTCTTACAAGTCAACTCATTAGTCAAACTTAAACAATTGATATACTGAATAAAACCTATTTGTGCCCGTAGGATCCGATCTTATGGCGACCTGGCCCTTATTCGAAGATAATCTTATTCCAAGATAACCTGGAGGACGACCGTCCCACTTCTGACATCATGGTTGAGACGGACATGTCTCTGCTAGAGATCGTGCAGTGTCCTTAAGGTGGCAAAGACCCGCCTCGGGGTTAGAAGGGCACTTAAATAAATAATAACATTATATCATAACAATAACTGCCATCACCATTATCATATCGGCCTTATCCAACACCCTTCTCCATTTTATCATTTTGTCAGTTTCAATGATGCAGTGTCCTTCTGTGCACAGTCTAAACACCTCAGCTTTGGTTTTCCTTTCTTCTGGGGACAGAAAGGTTTACTTTTGTACCCAGGATGAAGCTGTGTCAGACCGGTACGACACAGTTCCATCCCTTGCCATCCACCCACACCGCATTTACTAGCTTGGGGCCGGTTCAATGATAGTAGTATTAATATTCAATGCCCTATTCTGATTTTAAGCCTTGAAAAGTTATTAATTTGATTGTTTTCCACACGAATAAGCAAGTATTTTCATCTCATGTCAGATTTGGAATATATTCTTGTCTCAAAATATGTTTATTGGACTAGATAGTTTAGTTATTCTTCAAGCCTCGTTCGTTTTTGGACGTTGTCCTTGTCTGTTCTTCATTATGGAACTCTCAGCTCGGTCCAGTGGCGAATGTTCCAGAGCTACGACTGCTTTTTTCTTCTCAGCCACAGTTTATTTTACATTTTTCCCTCCATGGTGGACGGCGATACTTGATTGGTCCACAAATGATGTGCCCAAAATACTCAATTGTACGGCTTTTTTTGTAAATTAGGGATTTACATCTATCATCTTTAACGAACCTGTGATGATGATGATTTCGTATGGCTTTTACTTTGCCATTCTTCGCGTGCTCGTCGCTGTAGGAGTTTCCTCCGCCATTTCTGAGCACGCCAAGAACAACATTAGTTGGTTACGTAATCCAGGTGCAGGTTGACCCACTAGCCTTACGGAGGGGCAGGCCCCTCTTTGGGCCGACAGGTCAACATTGCACGCCTTAGCGATAGTCTAAAACAGCCACCGGATGCGGCACTGCTTCCATCCGAACGAGTTTACTCGTTACCGTTACGGCCTGGGAACTAGAGGACGGAGCGAGTTTGTAGGAAGCGATAATGTGATGGGAAACGGCTCCAGGAACTATCCCGGCATTCGCCTTGAGGCTAGGAAGCCGGGTCAACCTAGCCCGGGGGATAGTCGCATCTCTACACCAATTACTGGTGACAGAGATACAAAGAATTGTTTCTAGATTCCTCTACGTGGTTATTCTAAAGCACTAAAGAACCTGGAGCGGCTTTCAAGGATGCATGCCAGTGAATAATGAGAGCAGCAATGGGCATAGGACTGAGGCCGGTTCAATCGGTGCTACAAAAGCAGTTTTTTTCTTGAAACCCGTGATGTTAAAATATAATGCTTGCTTTTTTTAAGAAAGGGGAGAAGGGAGAGGAATTGTGGCTTTGCACAAATCTCCGAGAGTCGATGCAAAGCGAGCAAATGCCCTGTAGCAAATTACACCGCTGACCATGTGTCCACGTGACTGTAATCCTGACAGAGGTCCCCACACCAGCAATGTGGAGATGCTACAACGTTAAACTCTTTAAGTTTAGCATTGAAATTACCCTGGTTAGTCAGGAATTTACTGATCTGGGAAGAACCAGCTACATTAAGCTTGGCTCTGATATCACGAAAGAATAGATAGGTAGTCCGCCCTTTGGGGGAGGAATCCTACCTCTCCTGCCACGACGACAACATGACATTTTTTTAAAGCAAAACTAACAGCTCTTAACTGGATTTCAAAGTCAAGCGGAAGGACGCCAATAATAACTAAGAGTGATGCCATTAAGAACGGGATAGGAAGGTTTATTAACCATAAGCCTTTTCGGCGACTGACTATCTCGCATACTTGACACATGACCGGCTCATCGGAGTCTGATCACTCTGACTACAGCTGTGACCGGTAGATACACCATTCCCCGTCTCCGAATATTCATCTCAGAATCCTCCTCAACGGATATCCAGTTGCTTGATAAGGTTCATGCCTGGAAAAGATTCATGAATACTATATCGCTAGTTTTTTCAATGAGCATATGAGTCAGAAATACTATTCCAGGTCTTAAAATCATCATGTATTTATTCTCCAGCTCTTGAAAAGTAGACCACTTGTGCTGTGAACTAAGTTCACATTTGATTTTCTTCAATATTTCCATATCAGCACAAAGACGTTTTGTTTTTTTAATCTAGCAACTGCATTTCACAGTTGCCAAAGAGCCTCATGCGGCCCGCGAGCCGCGGTTTGCCGACCCAGCGGATAGATTATTGTTTGTCTCTCTTATCACCGAATTTATGTGGTATGTTAACGGGGTCAAAGTTCGTAATGTACCATTCTGCATTCCGCGCTCGTCGGCCTTCCAATCTCAAAAGAGAAAACTCGTCGATCTCCGCATGCGATGCGCGGGGCTCCCCATGATATCAAATCCACGGTGACATTGGACTATGATTTAACCGAACAATAAGAGCGTTTGCGTGACAAAAGATGGGGTCACCGGCAATTGACCGTGAAAACACATTCGGTGCAGGACCCGGCCATTGTTATCCGATGACCTCGGCCCCCATCTTCCGACAATGCATTCGGCAGCCGATTGCCGGTACATCGGGTTCATCTCGTCGATCGTCAATTATAAAGGTCGACGCACATCCGGCACGGTGAACCAGTTGCAGGAGCCGGGCGACAAACAATGACACCGGTTACATCATTGGCCAATTTGCAGACACGGCGAGGCGTTTCGATTGGCGACGCCGGTTCCCAAGGCGCGCGAGGACGCCAGGCGCCGCCGTCGCCGGTCAATGCCACAGCGGCGACTCAAACGACCGAAAAAAACGCGGGTATTTAACCCCTCCCCTTATTCGGATGATTTATGGACAAATTCAATTTATATGATGCGGGATCACACAGAAACACGTCCCTTGCTAGCTAACAGGACGTGGGCATCGTTTAAGCTATTATTGCAGCTAGGTTCTTCAACCGGGACGTCCTTGGTCTTCCGGTATGTCGTTGATAATACTATTACGGTAGCGCTTCCTGCTATAGTGCGGTTTTCTAGAGCGAGTGCGACAGTTCTTCCTATAGCGCTCCCTTCCAAATGCGTATTGGAACAACTCTGTCATTTAACTTTTGTTTGATGCACTGCAAAAAACAACAATCCATAGGCATTCAACCAATCAAGTAAGAAAATACAGTAATACCCCCGATAGCGCGAAAGTTGGGACCGCGTTATCGGAACAACGCGTTATCGGGATAATGAAGCACATTTTAGGGTTAGAGAGATTTTGCAAAAAAATACAAATCTGCCAAAACTAAGAACAATGTAAAAAAAATATGAATCTTAGATGAATGAAATATTCATACATGCGATCGTCGACATACACACAGATATCCGCGGCTCATTGTCTACATCAGGCGTGAATGGTGAGAAATGTACCGAACACTCGCACACATGAGAACATAGATATGTGCGAGCGAGATCAACACACAGCCGCACCCAGCCGAACGGCATAGAGTTTACGGTCGAGCTATGCATGAATAGAATGCGCTCGCGTTATCCGCGATTTATTTTCAAATACGCGCTATCGGGGGTATTACTGTATAATAAGACTAGTTCATAGGTTCGACTAAAAATAGTCGAATTTTAATAATAGCTATACATCAACATATCTATTTTTCTCACCGAGAGAAGGAAAACCCTAATAATAAAGTCAGTTTCGAATATTTTGCTCCCTCTCTCTCCTTAATAAGAGGATCTATCCTTTGAAAAGATCTTACCATGATGAAAAGATTGCTATTACGTAACAAGGTTAATGCTAACGAATACCAAGACAAACCCCCTCCTACTTGCCTGAAGACAGTATTCTTTAATCATCAGCCTTATGTCTGAGGATCTAATTATGAATTATAATTATAATTACGAATCATGGCTATTTTTTTTGAACATAATAATTTTTCCAGGATGATAATAAAAAATAACATTTCTTTCAAATGTTGTATGGGTGCCTAGTCTTCTATAGCGTGGTGTTGATCTCTGCGCTATAGAAGAGTTGACTGCGATTCTATCAACGTTTACTGTGCTTTCACGGTGATCAACATATGTCAAGATGCATGAGACGTCAATCATCTTTTGTTCTTTACTTATGTGCAGTGGCATTTCGTGGGTAAAATAATTGGGGGTGCTGCGGAGGATTAAAAATTAAAAAAAGGTATAACCAAGAATTGACTCGGTATGGACGGTAATAATAATAAATAATAATATGTAATAAATTTGCTTGGGGGTGCTGCAGCTCCGCAGTGTATATGGTCTAATTAAATTAAACTCTTTATTAAATCAATATGTCGTTAAATGTAAAATATAGTCATGCTTTTAAAATACATATATAACAGCTAATTTTATTAGAGTAGAGAATGCAATAGGATAAGACAGTGGTCGGAAGAGTGCGGCTCGCGAGCCACAGATTTTTAATTTAAATTCAACAGTATTTTAATAAAATTTTCAATCGTGTTGTATCTAAATTCAAGAATAATTGACACTTAATAAATCAAATTTGGAGAAACACTTAGAGCTAAACACGCGTCATTTGTCAGTAAATATGTTATTGGTTGATGCAAGGAAGAATCCAATTGAAGCACTTCAGAAGAGTCTATAATGTGATTTGAAAATAATGAAGAAAAACAAACGCGGGGATATTTGGCTCTCTTCACTAATCAATTATTTTATTAATGCCAAACAACTATATATTGTTGTTCATTAATCTTCCTTTGGAGTTTTTCAAATGGTGTTTAGGATTTAATGATCAAAAACATTCCGGATGTTGAAGAGGATGCATTTTGATTTTTTTAAATAATATAATCAGTCGGTGATCCTTGTCGAATTATAATAATATTATCGATGCAAAAAGTTTGACTCATTGTGATTTTTGTTTCATATTCAAATAATGATTCGAGCGCAGGAAGGAAACGTTTCATTGGCGTCGCTCGTCGTGGATATCATAGTTATTTCTAGACGCGTACACGAACATAGCTCAGTTACACATACAATGTGTACAGATTCACCGAGAAATACACATTAAAATATCAAATATTCCTTATATACGACGTGGACCGTCGCAGATATGGCGGAGATGGCGCTCCCCGCTCCGACACGGCCATATACGCCATTTCTATTTACTCGCGGTATCAACCTATTTATTATATAGTGACCCCATGGGTGGCCGATTCGCGGAATTGCACTCGGCCATACAGCTTATTTTTATTCCATGCCGAACCGTGATTTGGTTCAGTGGGAATGGCGTGGTCGAGCTGGAACCACGGTTAAAAATAGCCCGCGATTGTGAAAGCACATGTTGGGAATAACAGCTGGGGTGGGTTCAGGGACCGTTGTAGCCCGCATTGCCGTCAATTGTCGGTTTGATTAGAGACCGGAGGAGCTCGCAATTAAGATGACCGCACCTACCCGGTCTGGCCTCATCAGACGTAGACAATTAGCTGCCGTCCATATTGTCACAATTGTGGATTTGATCATATGGCCGGATTGAAGTGTAGGCAGTGCCAAAAATACGCTATTTTTTAATACTTAATTTGCTTCTGTAGCTACGGGCGCGATGATTTATCTCGCTCCTATCCGTAACGATGTGTGAAGTGCGAGTGAAACGTATAATAGTGACACGTGCCACGAGAATTTAGCGGTCGGTCTATCCGTAGCGTGTCTTTAGTGTGCGGCGGGACATCGTCATTTACGCGTCATATTGATTAGTTAAAAAATAACTATTTTTTCTAATAATCCTATAATTCTATTCTTATAATAATCCATTTTTTTTTTTAAAAAATCTTGAGTTGAAATGCTTTATAAATATACCCCTTTGGGATGACGCGATTGATTTCGATCCCTTGTGACGGATCGGTTAAAAGAGCAGAATCAGTAAAATATTTTATTAATATAAAAAAATATATATATATATAAAAACATTAATGTTTGAGAAGTACGTAAAATATGTCTTAAAACCCCTCATTTTAATAAAGATCGAACTGCACAGTATTTATTCCAATTAGACAAAAGCTAACAACCGAAAATAACAGATCTTTGCAAAACGTAGAGCATAGAATTCAAGATGCTGT
This sequence comes from Philopotamus ludificatus, assembly GCA_022495035.1. Lineage (NCBI taxonomy): Eukaryota > Metazoa > Arthropoda > Insecta > Trichoptera > Philopotamidae > Philopotamus > Philopotamus ludificatus. The sequence goes on along the minus strand of JAGXCT010033282.1, from coordinate 35,878 downwards.
TGAAAAAATATCCGCGAATATTTGAATATATAGGAAACCCTCCTATAATACAGTATTCAACAACATGGTTCCTCTGTAACACATAAGAATAGAATCATTTTTATATCAAGATATTGATCAAGAATTTCTCAATATCTTGATTTGAAATGCTTGGATTTTATAATTTATAATGGAAAATAGACCCCCTTCGGACGACGCGATTGGTTTCGAACCGCCGTGACGGATCGGTTAGATAATCTTTTTCCACATATATTTTTTTTACACTAGATTTATTTTGTTATTAAAGAGATAGTTTAAGTTAAACGTTTTAAGTTAAACACTCAGTGTTTATATTATCACAAGTTTCTTACATTATACAATTTGTAACTGGCCCGTTGTAAAAATAGATTGCTCACCCCTGTTGTAGAATTACTTCCTATAGTCTTCCATTAATCATTCTGAGAATTCATATTTAATTGTTTCCTAAAATTGATCGTTTTATAAGCGTCACTTCCTTTAATCTTACTAATAGGGACAATACGTCCTTGCTAAAACAGTCTTACCTATTTTCAATAATACAATAATACCCCCAATAGCGCGAAAGTTGGGACCGCGTTATCGGAACAACGCGTTATCGGGATAATGAAGCACATACAAAATTTAGGGTTAGGGAGATTGTGCAAAAAAATACAAATCTGCCAAAACTAAGAACAATGTAAAAAAAATATGAATCTTAGATGAATGAAATATCCGATGGCCATGCATGCGATCGCCGAGATACACATAGATATCCGTGGCTCATTGTCTACATCAGGCGCGAATGGTGAGAAATGTGCCGAACACTCGCACACATGAGAACATATATATGTGCGAGCGAGATCAACACACAACCGCACCCAGTCAAACGGCATAGAGTTTACGGTCGAGCTATGCATGAATAGAATGCGCTCGAGTTATCCGCGATTTATTTTCAAATTCGCGCTATCGGGGGTATTACTGTACATAGTGAATTATTCTCTAAACATCTCACCAAATACAAAGGGGGTACCTTTTTCAGACAATGATGGCACAGGGGTAGGCACATGTATCTTATTCAATTAAAGTTATTGTATTTTTTCTTCGGATTGATATAGAGAACTCATAAGAAACGGAACGGTTTCAATGATACATGTTTTTTCTCTTAAAATTGGTGTAACTATTCTAGTAAGAAAATTCACTCGGGATTTCAACTCTTCGTCCTTTAAAAAGTATCCTTTACGTCTTGATCTAAATGTCTCTATGGTTTTGGTATCTTTTTTCATCTAAAATATAGCACTGCTGAGGATTCAAGATGTCTCTATAAATATTGCAGATCTTTATCCGTTGCAATTTTTATTATGAGCCAAAATAATAACAAAAGAGCTTATTAAATGTCATTACTTTCCGCTTTAACTAATATTTCGTTGCCGGATGAACCAGCCGTGAGATACGAATGCAGCTGAGATGAATCCAGGCCTCTACGTTAATGCATTAGCAACTTGAAAACTTGCATCAACTCATTCAACTTTGTAGCGGCATCTGTTAGCGATTTGTAGAGTTTCGGAATGGGTGCCGCACAATTAACGCCGGTTAATCGAATGCAGCATCTGGCAGGACCAAAAAATCTACATTTATTGAAGCGAGAAAATATTTAAGATCCAAATTCGATAACATCCTAAAAATGTAATGTTGTATGTGTGATGGGATTTAAAGGGTATTCTTCAATTAGAATTTCCATCAAATGATGAAACGATTAATGTAGATGTATATCGTCTACGATTAGCGATTGAAGACGAAACTCGATTAAATTCGTCCAGAATCTGGCTGTTTTTCTGGGAATCTGGGATTTTTATTTGTTTTCCGATCTAAAAAGGCACGTACTTTTGGCACAACCGATACGTAAGCGATTGATTGATATCGTTCGGATTTGATTCGACGCACAATTTCCGACGCCGTATTACGAATTATATTAATACACAAATTGATATTACATGGGGGTTTTAATTGGTGAGGGCTCCACCCCTTGGCGGTTAATGAATCACCGTCGAATACGCTGAATGCAATATCACGTGTGTGCGTGTGTGTGTGTGCACATAGTTGATATTAATTGACGAACCCCTCGTAGCTCCATATAATATATGCTTTGTGTACTAGGCATGGTCATATTTTAAATCGTTTGTGCCAATATTACTCGGCGATTGACACTGACGCGGGCGAAGCACAAACGGACCGCAAATTTTCTGTATAAATATTAATATGCGAATCGCTGTTTAATGCAGCGGCCATTGTATGCGTTATTGTTTTTGACGATTAATGAATTTGCGGTTCGTATGTTTGATGAAAGCCTGAACGTACCTGTGATTGTTGCTGTAGCGAACTATTGTCATAGTCGACCGATCGCATATGGTTTAACAATACAAATACATAATTGTATCAAGATAAAAAAAATATATACATAAAAACCACATTCCTATACATACATGGCAGATTCATTTCACGCATCTGGCTTAAATCGTGTTTCCATTGCATGGGCTTTATTAGTTTTTCAAATATTGTGTCTAAGTCACTGGATAAGGGGTCGACGGAGGTCCAAGTCGACGTTATACGACTTCCAAACGTCGTATGCTTACAATACACCTTCCGGTATTCCGCAGGGGTAAAATTTAGGACCTTTATTATTTATTTTTTCAATGTAAATTCTCATTTTATTATTAGATTTAAAAATATTTCAACGAAAAATGCCCTTTCGTTGCAGTTGGACATTGTTTTTTTGTACGATTGAGTAATATTAAATCGTCCTCCTCAAACAATGAAATTTTCTAGATCAAAGAAGCCCTTCTTTAATTAGAGACTTGGAAACGTAGCCCTTCCTAAGCAATCGTCTGTTAAAAATCCGGGTATTTTGTTTGATTCCAATTTAAAATTTAGTTTACATGTATCGGACGTGCGTATGAGATCATCAAGAATGTTGGGCTTTGTCTTGAGAAATTCTCATCACATAAATGTAGGGCTTGCAATTTACCATAAAATTGCAATAACCGGTAAACGGTAAATAATTTCTCCCATTACCGGCTTACCGGTTATTTACCGGTAAATGAAAAAAAATAGACGTGGATTAGATTCAATACTAGTATGTATACTGTATTTAGACAGTTCATCAAGCATAAATTTCAATGTTATGTCGGCTGTATATAGATTTAAGTCTTCACGACATAGAGCTTCTATAGCTACTTTTACCGGTTGTAACGCCAATATTATGTTAGGGATCTTAATTTAATTCATATATCGATATTTATCCCTAATTTTATATCAATCAAACTTTATAAGATCGCATTTTTAATTTCTACAAAAATCTTTCGTGATACTATTGCCTGTATCTGTCCTTATTTCGAGATAAAATCATTAATATACCGGTAATTACCGTTGGTGCGTTTTTGGCGATTTACCGGTAAACCGATAAACCGGTTAACCGGTAATACAAGCCTTACATACATGGTACCTTGGTCATACGAGTGCTATACGATACCTTGGTTCAGAGTTTTCTTGACGCCTCGAATTCCCTCAGATTAGAGATGATACAGAAGAAATTTCTTAGGTGACTCTACATGATGGAGTTTGGATTCTAACCAAGCTTATACCCCAGCGCATGGGTACAGGGCTGCCTGGAGTATGTAACCCTCGAGAAAGAAGGTCGATTCACTTGGCAAAGCACTTTTTTAAGCTGTTGGTTGGCGCAGTACATAACCCTCTCGTACTGTGCGAGTTGCCCTTATGGGCGCCATGCTTTTTCTTCTGCCAAATGTGAGGACAGGTGCTCTCAGAAACTCTCCGCTAACTAGAGCTTTTACTCTGCTCAACCACTTGGCGAACTATGTGATGATGATGATTTCGTATGGCTTTTACTTTGCCATTCTTCGCGTGCTCGACGTTGTGGGAGTTTCCTCCCCCATTTCGGAGCACACCAAGAACAGCATTAGTTGGCTACGTTATCCAGGTGCAGGTTGACCCACTAGCCTTACGGGGGGGCAGGCCCCTCTTTGGGCCGACAGGCCAACATTGCACGCCTTAGCGATAATATGAAAAGGATGTCGATAGAATTAATTACAATCAAATAAATATCTCTTTTCTGCACTTCAGTGATAATGTTTTTTAACTCATTCTCCTTTTCTTAGACTTTTAATTAATTATTCGAGCTAATTATTATGAATAATCGAATAATTAACGTTCCATATCTCTGATAATACATATACGCGGCTTTATTATCGTTTTTTTTTTATCATGATCGACGATAAATCGTTGCAAACAATAGCTTAAATTTAATACACGGGTACTAATGTTATTTTTTTTTATTTTTGCAGGTAAGCAATCGATCGTATTTCTCTTGATTATGAATATTCATTGTTGAACGGTAAGTGGTTTTGATGATTTTTAAATGAACGACGATATATCGTTGTTTAGCATTTAACCTAGCCGCGCAAATGTGGTATATTGGGTATCCGATCTTTTAATATACATCTTACATGTCACAAACTTTTTGTATGTGTGTAGATAAGTTTGCAATTGCGAAAACAAATTAAAAACAACAATATACGCTGCTATCGACATTCGGTACTATGTGCCGAGTGCGAGTGAAACATACGAGTAACACGTGCTGCGAGAGCTTAGTCTACGGGAAGACATCGCTGAAAGCGTTGTCATTTACGTTGCGATTTTTTTGGCTAATCTAAAAGATACTGTAGCTTCGGATAATCATATTCTGATATTTTTTATTTATAGAATCCTTACTAAATTGATAGACTAAAGAATATGAAAATTAGTACACCAGAATAACTATTATTATTAATAAAATATGGGAAATATAGAAAGTTTACCTTCAAAATAAACCAATTTTTTTTGTGGTGCGTGAAATAAATCTGCCTCGAGTGTAATGTAAGTCCTGCGATTTAAAAAAAATGTTTTCTAGCACTATTTGAGGAATGTCCTTCAATTATTTATTTTATTTTTTAATGCAGATCACAGTAAACCCTCCTATAATGCTCTCTGCTATTCCGAAGTTTTCCATAACAAGTGTGATAGTCCCTTCTATACCGCTCTCTCATAAAAAGTCCAAATGTTGTATTAGTACCTTTGGTTTCCATAACGTGTGTTTTCAATAACATCATCCCGATTTCTTCGTTATAGAAGGGCTCAATGTAATATCATTCGTATTGTTTTAGAATATACATGTAAAATAATTTTAAAAAAATCACGCTGCTGTTTTAGCTAAGATTCGACATTTGAAAAGCATTTATTAAAAACATATTTATTGGGCATAAGGATTAATTAAAGGGCTAAATATCATTATCACGGTTACAGCTGTCGTTAGCCGCCGAAAAGGCTTATGATTAACGAGCCTCCCTGTCCCCAGAGGAAAGGAAGACCAAGGCTGGGGTGGTTGGACTCTGTACAGAGGGACACTGCATCATTATAACTTACCAGAAGATGGAGCGACGTAGCGGCAGACCGGATAAAATGGAGAAGGGTGTTGGATGAGGCCAGGGCTCTACAATAGAGCTGTTGATAAAATATCATTATATTGAGGTTAACAGTTGACGCATACTCTTCAGACAAATCAGTTACCGGTGGCACGTATTGTTGATGCATTTCGACATTGGTAAATGCATTAACTCATCTCGATTAGTGCACATCATGAATAATAATGATGATGATGATGTTATTGTTTTCCTTGCATATAATGACATTCCTGCAAGTGTCACGCGATTGTTGGCATCCTGATCCGCAAATGCATCGGCATTCACACGACTGCAAATTATTGCAATTTTGCTTTTTGCACCTGACGTCAGGGGTCAGACGATTGCATCGCTTCCGAATGCACTCTCATATTAAAAATGTTATAGTGCGCTTGATAAAATTTTCAGACATTATTAACAAACTTCCGAGGCTGATAGTAATTCAACACAAAAAAAAGGAATTGCGGTTGTCTACAGAATGTGTTTTCGTCGACAACGGAGCGATGGTGTCCTCTATCTTTGTCGGGCTCGTATTACGATCGATGTTTTTCCACTATTCCCGATGGGAGGCAGGATCGTGTGTCCTGCAGCGGTAATAATAGAGCAATTTTCCGCACGTCTAGTGCATTCGAACATAAGGCTCCCATTACAGACTTCGAATAATATTTTAATTAAATATAATTAGTTCTCCGGTTGTACAATAACACCATTGAATCATTTGAGAACTCAGATATTCTATAAACACGTATATCGCACGTTTCATTCGCACGGTTCACTCGCACTGAGCATATCGTACCGCATGCGAGCGAGAAAAAGCATCGCGTCCATGGCAACAGCAGCGAATATTGTTGTTTTTATTTTTTTTCGCAACTGAAAACGGTAAGGGACAATAATTATTTATAATATATATTTGTTAGACTTTCTTAAACAAATACAAAAAGTTTTGGACATGTAGTATTTATATTAAAAGAGATATTCGTAAAATCCTGGGGCCTCAAATAGACTCCGATAATATATTATAATTTATATACACCGAACGAATTTAAATCGTACGAGCTGTTAAAGTTTAAAATAGATACCGTCTTTTTCCGAATATAAGACACTGTCTTACTCTCTTTTTTGGTTCAAAATACGTGTTTGGGCTTATTTTTTCAAGTACAATAAGTATTTTTATATATTTTCATTCAATATTTATTTGTAGGAACATACATAGGAATTTGTGCAATATAATATGTACATTTTAGGTACTAAAGGTACATTTTAGGTACTGATATAAAAGGTATTTCATTTCTGGAACATCGTCATGTTATCAAATCCTGAAGATTCCGTTCTCCAAATCTATTTGCTGTTGAATCAATAGTCCCTAATGTCTCATGTCACCAATGCATGGCTACCTTAAATAAATATTTCTTGTCTAAATAGCCTTTTCGTAGTGCATTGGAAACACATTATTTTAATTAGGGCTTATTTTCGGGTGAGGGCTTATATCACGCTAGAGCTTATTTTCGGAAAACGTCTTATTTTCTGAAAAAAACGTTAGTAAAATTGTAGTAAGACACGGTAAGACTAGAGTAAACGATAAATGCGAGAATAATTAAAAATAATTAATTTATTTGTTTTTACATAATACTATAAAATATTGTTTCCATTATTGTTTACGACCTCTTGCTGTCTTTTTTGCAGCTTTTCGATCCCTGTTTTTAAAAATCTTGCCGGTTTTGAATCAGAATATTGGTTTGAGTGATTTTCTTCAATTCTTGCTTTGTGAGGATGATTGCATTTCGATTTTCCGATCCGTTTAAAATCTAACTGTGATGTAGACCTGTTTTCCATGGCGAGATTCTGACATAATTTTTTAATGATTGGACGAGGATCTGATTAAACTAGATTTAAAGACGTTATTATCGGATTTGGAGGGTCATCTTGATCTAGAGACATCCTTAAAAAGTGTATTGCCTCATTTAAAATTGGCATCTACTACCATTAACACTTGATTTAAGTCGTAAAATAGCAGTATACAATGTCTGATGTGTCCTTCGTCAGTTAAAGGTATGGATTCTTAAAGAATAGTTCTAAAAAAAATCCAAGGCGATGTTTATTTCACCGTCTCGCATATATTACTTGATAAAATGCGCGATTACTTCTTGGTATCTCTATAATATCTAAATATATTGATTTTTTTTATATTTATTCGAATTTAATTCTGTGTATATGTCACTCTGCATTCTAGACTAATTAAAAACGTAGTGATTTTCCGCTCTTCAGCGTGTACGCCGACGAATAGTTTAAAAGTCGGAGTTTTTTTTTTATTACAAGCGCCAGTTTTCCATTTCCCGGTCGTCCCGATCGGCTACCGGAGTTTTCCTCGAATTCATATTCCGATCAGACGACGCATTTTATATAAACGTTTGCCGATTTTATTAGACGTAGCCGAAATGTCGAAAGTGGAATACCAAAATGTGATTGGGTATTCGCTTTTGTTTGTCGGAAAATGCTCCTATGAATTTTTAACGCCCGTTGTGCAGTCGGCCTGCAGATATGGCGACCTCCTTATTAATCGCCAGAACAATGCCTCTTGTTGCGAAAATGCTTATTGTTACTGCTGATTAGGCCCCGACTTCCCAGTTCTTTCAGATTGGCGATATGGCAATTTTATTAAGTGACCTCAAATGGTCAAGAGAGTCTCGCAGGTCGATCACCCGATCTCTGCAACACAGGATGGTACAATTCGTTTTTTCGTAACGGTGTCACAATCTATTGATAATTCTCATCATTCAGTGAATAAAGAGGCCACTAGTATGGATGGAAATGATATTTCTGCAAATTTTAATGGTTAGATAAGAATCAAAGAGTTGTCATTTACCTCATATGCTCATCTTCACTGAGATTCATCAGATACAACATCTATAACTTGTTAAAAGCTGATAAAAATTAATGTTATGCTATGTTCTCTTTAATTGAACCAATCTTATCAGTATAATTGTGGACTTTGCTAGTACGTTACGGTTTAGAATGACTTAGGTAGACGGACTTATCGCCTGTTTTATGACTTAAAATACATTGATAATCACCCAGGTCATAGTATTGATTACATAATTATTGATATATTATTTTAAATAGAGTTACTATCAAAAATAACTTTTGATCCAATCTCAATTTGACTTAAAAAAAATATTGTGTGTAATGTAAATCAGTGTTGTACAAGGCTCGAAGTTTACAAAAAAAATACATTTGGGTTTTAAAAAAAAACTTCTATGCTGATATTAGGTGGACCAAGAAGAAATCGCGTATTTTATATGTCGCGTTTCGTAAGCGTTTTATTCTTAGTGCATGCTTCATGGGCCTGAAAAGTTAATCGGATTAAGCGAGGGCTGGTGAATTTAGAGGGTAATTCTTGGTTTATGAGGACGTGCGTCGATGCGTTTTAATCTAGCCGTGCGCATGGGTATATACCCCATTTTTTATTTTTCTCGAATAACTCTTTTAATATGAATCCTACATGTCACAAACTTTTTGTATTTGTCTAAAAAAGTCTTAATAATGAATATTATACATAATCATTATCCTTTATTGTCTGAATATTGCGAAAAAAATAATAAAAACAAGATTATTCGCTCCTGTCTTCATATTGATTAGTTAAAAATCCAAAATATCGGCCCAATTATGAATAACTATTTTTATTGTTACAAATAGTTATCATCGTCGTATTTTAAGGGTAGTTCTGATTTAGACGCATCGTTTAAAAATCAATCGCCTCATTGAAGTATTCTGAATCAAAATTGGCATCAAATTATGTTAGCACTAGACGGTAACCTTCGTTAATTGATTTAGTGGCCTTTCTAATGTTTAAGACCTATTCTTAAAACAGCAGCAAACTATACCCTTATAAACAATATTCTTATAAATAGTTTTATCCAAAAAAAACCACATGAATGTTTATTACACCGTGTCTGAACATTAATCAGTTCATAAAATGCGCGATTACTTCTTGGTCCTTCTATTATATAATTACTGGACGTATACTAGCATCGCGTTTTATTTTATTGGTTCAATAAAATTCTAAAGACAATATACGTCGTATCTTTTATCTTTTTTGAGGAAATCTAAGCTATGAATTTTCTTTTCAATAGATGTTCAGTTGATACATTCGTTTAGGGTTATAAATGCATACTTATCTGTAAATTATTAATAAATATATATAATAAGCGATTAATATTAAAGTGTAATCTAATCAGTGACTCGTTTTTATATTATCCGAAAGTTTCCCCTTCAATTTATTATTATTAAGCGGCCATGTAAAGCAACGTAATGCACTGCCGCCATAATGAATATTGCGCTTAGAACCACTTTCTTTGTGAAATATTTGAAATACCCCAAGGCAGGGTTAAAAGGAACGAGCTATATATTTTCATTAAGCAATATTTACTCTGGCCCACATACACCGAGCTCGGAAATGCTCTGAGCAATTTTTCAATATTTTTTTTTTATTGTTTATGAGTACATAAACCATTTTAGCACAGCCCCAAATTTATCCGTGTTACAGCATAATTTAACAATTTCCACAATATGACTTTAATGATTGTGCTGAAATTTTCATCTCAATGCGGAATGCAGTAAACCCGATTACAATCGCCGTACCATTCAAAATGATATTTGCTGGACATTAATATGCATGTTTAATCAGTGGTTTGATTGGCTTATTCATTCATTTCAGTTATATATTCGAATAATCCGTGTTGATAAAATCGTTTTCGATGTAATTTTAAACCCGTACCACCCGAAGGGGGTCTTTCAGAGACCCCAAACATCTCAAGTCGAAATATTGATGAATTCTCCATCAACATCCTGACATTTTTTATAAAAAAGTGAATTAATCTAAGAATTAAAATAGTTATTCATTATATGCCTTATAATGTGGTCGTCACGTGTACTCAGCGAGGTTTCGCCATAGACTGAGCTCTCGCAGCACGTGTCAATCGCGCACGTTTCACTCTCACTTTGCACATCGTACAGCAGCGATTATTGTTGTTTTCATTTGTTTTTCGCAATTGCACACAATAAAGAACAACGATTATTTATAATATTTTATAAGACAAATACAAAAAGTTTGTGACATGTATCATTTATAGTAATCGATCCGTCACGGCGGCTCGGAACCAACGGTGTCGACCGATGGGTTCTATTTAGTATGAATTTAATGTATGAAAATAGACCTTCAATAATACCTTTTGTTTTGAAAATGGATTTATCTAAGAACAAAAATAGTTATTAATGATATGCTTCATAATTTTTATCGATAATTGCATTTATTACTAATCAATATGACTCGTAAGTGACGATCTCGGCCCATGTGGTTTCACCACATGCACAGCACGATGTTTTTTCTCGCTTTTATCCGGTACGGAGCGATAAAACCATCGCGTGCGTGCAATAGAAAACTCATACTATTTTTTTTTCCGCAATTACGGATAATATAGGTCATTGATTATTTAAAATATGTATTCTTTAGACTTTTCTAGACAAATACAAAAAGTGTGTGAAAATAATGGGGTATCCAATATACCCCATCGGCACGGGTAGTTTAACACATTCCGGTCAGCTGGGTTCCGCGCCGAGTTTTGCGTTGGGCCGGGCGATTTCGCGAAAAAAATAGGCAAAAGTTAAGTACTTCAGTTAAATTGATGTAGCTATGATACTATTTAAGTTACGTCAATATTTTTTTTTGTTGTGTACAGAAAGGTCAATGTAAAAAAATAATAGTTTAAAACTTCTCAAAGTGTGGTCTGCGTTTCAATGAAATATAAATGATTTTGGACTCGAAAACGCGTCCCCCGTATTTCTACGTTGGCCCGCGAGGACGCGTTTTCGAGTCCTCCGGACCGCAACGTGTTAAGAACGAAATGTCGAAACCGGAAATTGTATTTTTAATGCCAGCAAAACCACTAAGATAATTAAATATCAATAAATTTATTTAATGTCACATTGGACATCGCTCATACCATCCGATGATAACAAAAAAGAGCAGGAAAAATCAGGAGTTAAACTAGGAGGTTCTGTTACCAATATGGGTATATTCGTCACGACTAAGTTAAAAAGACAATTTATGTTAGGTAAAAAAATATTTCAGAACATTTTTCCGGCTTGCGAGTCGGAAAATGGATTTTTTAATTCTTTGTCTAATCCCATATACCTTTTATTATAAAGCATTGGAATAAAATAATGTATGTATATTTTGAGCTCTGAAACGTATTCCCAGTATTTGAGCTCTGATAATATTCAGTATATTCATATTAAAAAATTCCGATAAAACTGTTTATGTAATTGAAATAAAAAAAAAATATATATACGCGCATAAATTCAAACAAAGCCTTTCCAGTTTTTCCCGTGAAAATTTAATTTTCACGCTGACAAATACACTCGCCATATTAATTAATTTGATGAAAACACATACCGGCTGAAACTCGCCATTGTTTTAATTATCGCCATATATTTATTATTATCAATCGTGTTGTTTTTTCTCTTTTTTTTCTGCGGACGGTATCAAACATTCTAGATTATTTTTGTGACTTTCCATTCTTTCCGTATTCAGGGTCGGAATAAATATTTTATCCCGGGACACCGGCCATGTGGGACCTTGCGATTTTCGCCGAAAGCCTCAACTCTCTTTTTCTGCGGATGAAGACTGGGAAAATATTGATCGGAGCCAACACGAGCCAGGGCTATTCGTTTCAATCCCGCGGACGGAAATAAACGGAATCGTCCAAAAATAATACGTCCGGCTACGGTTGACCTAGGATGGTACTAATTGTGATGGATACCCTTTGCAATTCCATCCAACGGACTATGTCAACTCTATTATTACGGAATACGCCATAGTGCACTTCCACTGGATACGGATTATAAAAATAATAAATAAAAATGCATTCAATCCGATCTGCATCCGGATTTTATTCATTCGAAATCAAAGGATACCCTCCATACATTTGTACGAGTTATTATCGTTTTTCTATCCGGGTGTATATATTTTTTATATTTATTTTTCAGACCGATCCCGCTCTGCCTTTCAATCCTTTGATTTGCCACCCTTGTGTGCGCTTTTGACTGCAATTTGTGTTTGAAAAGAGGAGAGCACAAAGAGGCCATTTTTTCGATATTGCTCAATCAAACTGTATTCTTTCCGATTTGATAACTTTTCAGCCGCTTTCTATCGTCTGTAATTTGAGCGCGAGACCTCTGCATTGCGACCTGCGTAATGTCCCGGAGGGTGGAGTGGTGGGGGTCGGGTGCCGGGGTGAGGAGGTTTAATGTCCGCCAAAGGTAGTTGATACAGTGTCAATTTCTGGCAGTGAAATCGTTAAAAGCGTGCTAATGCATTAATGAATGTGACTGAGGAGGGGTTCGTGTTATGTGTGGGAGGGGAGGTTGTGGAGAAAGACACGCATATTTTTTAAGGAGGGTCTCCGCCAGTTTATGTGCGGTAAATAAAAGTAATTCATGGACTATATTTCTTTTTTAATATAATGCCGTGTTTAAAGCGCGGTTAATATTGCGTCATATTGAAATTTTTAATACTACCGCCCTCGCCGAATATATTATTTTTCATATTTAACGAAATAATTAATAAAAAATCATTTTTATTATGTTGAGGTGCAGAAATATGCGGATGACACATCTCAACAACTTGACTTTTTTTTAAAAATGGATTATTTTAAGCATAAAAATAGTTATTTAAGATTTTTAACTAATCAATAAGTCGCATAAATGCCCCACGTGTCAATTGCACGTTTCACTCGCACTCGGGCATCGTATCGGATGCGAGCGAGAAAAAAGATCGCGCCCGTGGCAACAGAAGCAGGCGAATATTGTTGTTTTTATTTTTTTTTATCAATTTCAGACAATAAAGCACAATGATTATTTATAATATTTATTCTTTAGACTTTTATTAAACAATTAAAAAAAAATGTGACATGTAGGATTTATTTTAAAAGAGTTATTCGCGAAAAAAGCTTGGGGTACCCAATAGATCCCATCGGCAGGTGAAGAGTTATATACCGTGTTGTTGGGGATTTAAAACTAGAAACAGCTACCGGGTTGTGGCATTACTCTCATCCAAACGAGCTTTCTTGTTGCCACTACGGCCTGGGATCTAAGGGGTTGAGTTTGTAAGTAGTATTGAGAAAGAAGGGTTAAAGGTTCTATCATATAATCAAATCAATACATCAACGTTGATAGCAGAGATACTAAGAAGTGCTTCTTCCTAGACTTGAACCTAAAGGAAAAATCCTTTTTATTGCAATATGTTGTTTAGTTTTTTCTAAAGAAGTTTCGTTCCTTCTTACAATTAAAAATAGTATCATAAGAGATATAATTTAAGTGAATATGCCCAACTAGACTAGAACATGGAACAGCTTTCGTATATTATAGAACCTTCTAAATTATAAATTTGTTATCATCCTAATATCCGTCTTATGATTAGTTTTAAATTTTATTATGCTCTTGTTGAGGCCCCTAAAGTTGCAAGACTCGAGGCAACAGCCTCTTCTGCCCTTCCCTCTTTGATCGGCCCTGTTGACTAGAGATTACAGTAGATGGACGCACTGCCCTCTTCTTCTGCTTCCTAGCAGCTAATCTTCCTCTTGCAACGATCGTCTCTAAGCTTATTATTTTCTAGTTATATGAGAGGTCGTACGACACATACGAAGGTCCACTCTTTCAGAGCATCAACGTAAAAAAGTATGCGTGGTCCTGAGAACAGCTAGGTCACCCAAACCAGCGCGCATGATGGTCTCAGTAGACCATTTATCGCAGCGAGAGGAACAGGCCCTATTCTCCGCTTTCATCACGGTAGTATAAGATCAAATCGATCAACCAACGACGGAGAGCTCGACTGGGATTGCCTCTCAGTTTCCCTTAAGCAAGGACACCAATTGCCTAGGTACACACCATGAGTTGGACCACGAGGAGGTGAACACCCACCCAACCGTTTCTAGTTACATGTCCCAAGCAGCAAAATAGTCTAATAATCCATCAGTATTTAACCTCATTTAAGCCCTAGATTTACACGCTATAAAAATGAAGCTGAATAACTGACATTGCACGTTTTTTTATATTTTTGATATAAAAACATCGTACGTCATCCTTTATTTAATCCTACTACTTAGTGATAATCTTTACATGTTCTAGAATATAATAAAAAGTCTAGAGAGAGAGAAGCGCTTAAATATTATTTTGTAGATATACTTTCAGACTCATGGATAGAATATCAAATACTCATTTGATCGTACGCCAAGTCCTGTTGTAACTCATTTGAGCAACTAGGTTAAGTGATGGAGTAAAGACGTAAAACGAAGTTCTTGGATGGTTGTCGTTTTTCTTCTTAATCCATATTCAACAGACCGTATTGATAAGGAGGAAACTCGTTCGGATTGAAGCAATGCCACGACTCTTTCTAATTCTTGTCACTGGCGTTACTCACGGGTTGGATCACGAGAAGGCGGACACCCACTCAATCGTCTCTAGTTACTGTTTCTAGTGACATTGCACTTTTATATTTTTGATATAAATACATAATGCATACATACATAAGTGGCCTTCTAACCCAGAGGCGGGTATTTGCTACTTGGAGGAGACTGCGTGATCTTAAGCAGAGACACGTTCGTCCCAAACCTGATGCCAGGACTGTGACGGTCGTCAATAAGATCGAATGCTACGGCCATACGAAATGAGTTGGATAGCGGCCTGGCTCCTCATAGCTCCGTAGAATCTACGAAACCATGATTGTGCCCTTCGCTGAAATTTTCTTTTGGTCTCATAGCTGGACTACTAAATATTGATATTATCATACGACAGGTCCTGTTGCAGCTGTTTTTCTTCTTATTATGGACTAAGACCCGCAGCAGACCGTTCAGATTAAAGCGATGCCATGATCTGACTGTTTCTGATTCTTTTTACTAAGGCGACGTTAGTTGGCCTAAAAAGGTACCCTCGCTCCTTTGCCGATACTTGAAAGGGAGAAGTTGATTTAAACAGCGCTTTACAATCTCTGATTTTTAAATCGAAGCTGATTACGCTCCGTGGTACTCAGTCGTCGGTTGCATCGTTAACAAACATCGCCAATTTTTTTTCGCCTCATTGTAAACCGCGATATTTATTGAAATATTCAGGAACCTAACGCGCTACGGCTCCGCTCGGTTTACACATCGCGATATTACATCGTAAATTTGATTCGAGTTGTTTACACAGTTTGTTCTTCCCAACGGTGAAGAGATATTGGGTCAATATAACTGGATGAGTACTAATGCAAACAATGTACGGCGTGCGGGGGAGACGGGGCAGAGGCGCGCGGGGAGGGGAGTTGTGGAGTTGTTCTCGGTTATACGGTCGGAGTGGGGGGTTACTTCCGACGGTTGAGACGTTCCCGAATTAAAATTTATTCTCGGTGGTCCGATTGATTTAATTAATCAAACGTCTTTTGCGTATTCGGTCAGTGCTATGTGGTTGGATATTCGAATATCGGAATATTCGAACGTCGTGAGATTCTCAAATGTACTCGGGTATTATTACTTGGACTGCATTATGAATATTTCTAGGAATATTCCTCATCGCATGAGGAATATTCCTCTTCGACATATTAAAATGGTACGCGCAGACATCGAGTATCAGCCGAGAGAGCCCCCATACACGGATGCATTGCAACAGATGATAATAAATATAATACTGTAGGTTGTATTGGTTACGCTTCAGCTGCTGAAAGTTGAAATTGAATTCTGACTTTCTTGTAAAACTCGACGTACACTTTTCTGATACATAATTAACTAGGCGAATCCTGACGTGGAACACAAAGTTCTGATTTTTGTTTGCATCAACTTTTTTAATTCCGGCATTGGTCGCGGGACATGGAATTTGCTTAGATTTTCGCCAATTACCGACCATGATGCTGTGGATGTTGGCTAAGATGCAATCAATGGGGCGTTTGCCCTGCTCGTATTTTTGTATATCCCGTCGCTATTTCTAGTTTGGCGACGACATCGATTTCTTCAGTCAATACAAAGTTGTGCTATACGCACATGATTTTTATTATTTATCTCATTGTTCATTAAACGATGCAAACCTGAAAATTTCAGTGAATTCTGTGGGTGTGAATTGAAAACATATCGGTATTTAAATCGGCTTAAACTAGCAATGTAATAAATACGACCGTTTAACGAGAACAAAATAAAGCGATTGTTATTTTCATTTTCAGTAATAGCCCGCACATGAAAATTTTCAGCAATTTTGTATTGATAGCCCTAAGTGTAACAGGTGCGTTTATTATTACGCAGTGAATATATTTTTTTGGTAAACTTAAATTAGGTTTAAAATAATCTAGGTTAGGTTATACTTAAAAACGCTGGGTTATTTAATTAGTGTAAGGTTATGTTATTTTTTTGGTAAACTTTACCTAACCTAAGATAGTCATTTAATCTAACCTAACATGTTTAACTTAACCTACATAGATTATATTAGGGTTAAAATAATCTAGGTTAGGTTATACTTAAAAATGCTCGGTTATTTAATTAGGGTAAGGTAACTTTTTTAGTAAACCTAACCTAACCTAACGCTGTACAGATATTTTAAAATCTAACCTAATTTATTATTACCTTAACCTAAATATGTTTGATTTGGGTTAAAATAATTTAAATTAGGTTCGATTTGAAAATCTGGGTTATTTAATTGGTGTGAGGTTAGATTAGGTAATCTATTTTTTTTAGTATACTTAACCTAACCTAACGCAGTTCAGATATTTTAAAATCTATCCTACGGTTAAATTTAATCTAACCTAACTATTTTAACGTAACCTACATATATTAGATTGGGGTTAAAATAATCTAGGTTAGGTTATACTTAAAAATGCTCGGTTATTTAATTAGGGTAAGGTAACTTTTTTAGTAAACATAACCTAACCTAACGCTGTACAGATATTTTAAAATCTAACCTAACTTTTTATCTTAACCTACATATGTTTGATTTTGAAATAATTTGAAAATCTGGGTTATTTAATTAGGATTAGGCTAGGTTTTTAGATAAACTTAATCTGACCTGACATAATCGAGATATTTTAAAATCTAACCTAACTTTTAAAGATAACCTACAACGGTTAGAATAAGGTTTGAATAATTTAGATTAGTTTAGAATTAAAAACGCTAGTATACATAATTAGGCTTAGGTTAAAAATGTAAAAAAAACTCTAGACGCTGTAGTAGTAAATAATCAATTAAATCATTTATATTAATTTGTATTTATTTATTAATATAACATATGAAAAAAATAAAAAGGATGCGTTTATTATCAATCAGCGTTAAATTTCTAAATTGCCATAATCGAATGGATCCAACGGAGTTTTATGTACAGTCAACCCTCCTATAACGTTTCCCGTAAATCACTGTTTTCATCAAAATGCTAATATTTTAAGGGTCAATTTCGATATATCGTAAATCTATTAAACGTTGCCGAGCGAAAAATAAAGGTAAATGCTCTTTGGTTGACAAGGAATTTTGTAATAAGCAGCGATTTAGAGGGAACGCTATAGGAGGGCTGACGTATATTTTTTTGTTTGTTTTTAAAACTATAATTAAAAGAGGTAGTGAATTCTTTTTCACTTTGAGAGGCGACGCATAGCTGTTGGTTCGCTCAGAGCGGTTGCGGGTTAATCCGAATCTCATCCTGTATCCTTTGTATATGTACCATAATTGTTATCGCACGTTTGAGAAATTAAACAAACCCCGGTTTACCTATCCCAGGTAGACAGGCACGTGATGCTGTGGAGAATAAGGCGGATAGGGAGAGTGGAAGCCCCCGGGCTGGATGGATACCGCGTTTCCACGATACAAAAGCAACCGGGAAATATTTTCCGCAAAATTCCGCAAGCCCCGCATAGCTCGCCGAGACCATAATTCAGGGAGGCAATTTACTGAAAAAAAAAAATTACGGCATACCCAGCAGATTTCAATCATCTTCATCACATATAGACACGGAAAGAAAAATCGAACGGAGTGCTTCCGTCAATATAATTAAATCGCGGGGGATTTTCTCTGAGAATTTTCCGCGAAAGTTTCGCGTCGGATAAAGTTGGAACTTTAAATGCGGAAGTCTGGACGTACACGTAGTTTTAATACAATGGAGCCCCTGACAATAGATAACAAGATATTCCGAGTTTTATATTTGCACTGGCTTCTCCCTTCTGAATATTTCCATGGCTGCCGACTGATGCCGTCTCTCCGGCGACTCGCGGAAAATTCTTTCACGGAAAATTTTAAAATCTATCTCTATAAAACATTCCATTATTTTCCTTTTAAATCTCTCCGATTTCATTTCCAACAATCAATTATTATATCATTGATAATTTTATAAGAAGCCATTTTATTAAAGGAATATATTCGGTTAACGTTAACGTTACACGCAACCGTTATTCAATACCGCCATTATTCGCATTTTTTTTATTATTAATATATACGTGTGTATATAGATAGATATTCTATAGAGCATTAGCTAACATTTATATATTAATAATATGATCGAGAAACCCTAACCGCATATCCCTTCATTTACACAGTAGATAATAGACGCCAGTTAATTACACACGTCTAGTTTTGTATGTGTTAATAATTCGCAATGCTTAATTAAATTTTGCAATGTTAATATAATAAGTTTCTGTTGTATTGCATGTCGCAGAGGGATACGTCCTCAAAGGACCCGTCTCGATATGGCTCGTTTTCATTGGGTCCAATTTGAATTTTTCAATGGACGTTCAGTGCACGAGGCAATTAGCCTTGTTCGGCCCTCAAAATGATTTTTTTTCATTAAGTGCGTCCTCTGGTTAAATCTGAAAGAGGCGAGGGGTGGGTTTTGTAATTGGGCGCAATGAAAATTTGCACGAATATATTTTTAACGCCATTTTCGGTTTGCGGCCAGCTATCCCTTCCGATAGCACGGTTCAGCATCTCCTAAGGTCATTTATCTTCAGGGCCTTATCCTCTGCTCTTCTTTCCCCACGGTTCCCTTTTAACGCAAACTTCCCCTCCCACCGACGCCGCCACCACTGCCACCACCACCGCGGACGCCCATCCTATCCTTAGCCACTTCGATCCCTCTCCCCGCTCCGACTCTGGATGCTGGATGCTGGCTGCTCCGATGTGACCTGTTACGACGTCGCCCATTTATGGGTTCAATTTTTTTTTGTTGGCACACCGAGGGATTTGGACCCTGTGTGTATCATAAGCGTTTTATAAAAGTGCGGTTTTCCGGATGCCACGAAATAAAATCGAATATATTAATAATATTATTTAATTATTTTATCGCATGATTTACGACTCTGGATGTTTCGCATTTTTTTTGGCGCTTCGTTCGGATTCGCGCGCTCTGTTATCTTTTTTCCGCCCCTGTATCCTGTTCGTATCATTCTCCAGGATCTCGCGATCCGATACGAACAAAATCCGTCGCTCTGATCCAATAATTACATTGAAATCTGTGACATTTTTTCTCCTCCAGTCTTTCCTATGGATGGTGATGGCAAAGAAGAGTTATATTACAGATTTTTCCTGATGTTATTATTAACCCCTTTAATCGCCAAGCCAATTCTATGGATTTTTACCGTAAAACTTCAAATAAAATGAAACGGCTAAACATATCGACATTCTAACAATCACATTGCCTTCAAAGGATGTCTCTGCATTCATTTTCATTTAAAAATATTATATTTATTCATAAATAAATTCGTAGTGGCGGTTGCTGTGGCGCTTGTGGTTGGACGATTTCGCGTGCCTGCACGCCGTGGCGTCTGAACGGTTAAGGGTGAAATGTCGAAAATGTGAGACATTGGATCTTACTATTTCTCGGACCAGAGATTGAATGAAAGCATAGCCACTATTAAATAAATGTATGGTGAAGTACTGAATCTGGACGACCTTCTTAATTTGATGATGGTGTATTCAATTTCCAATCATCGCATCAATCAAATTCGACTCTTTTTCACTCCCAATCTGTAGCTAAAGATAAAAAATAGATCGTTTACGAAACAATTTGCTTTAACACTCGAAAAGTTCTTTTGTGCACTTGATGAGATTTAAAAGGTATTTATATAATATATTATGGATTTATAAATCTGGATGAAACAAATAATGCAGATGTTTATTGTCAACAACCGAAAAGAATAAACGAGAAAACTCTTATTAAACTTCTAATTTTGTTTAACTGAGTTGGAATAATTCTCAAAGACGCCTTTAAAGTAAGAATGACCTAAGAAAAAAATCAGGAGTTAACCTTCCTCTTTCTGATTACTTTCTCTAGAGAATCATGGAGCCCACCTGCCCAATATAACTGTCTGTATATAAGTCAAAAATCATTTGAACGAGTATTTTGATTAAATTTTTTTTCAAAAAAGAATTTATAAATATAATATCCCCTTAATACAGTGTTTCTCAACATGGACGTCGACAACCACATGAACAATCGTTTTCTTCAAAAATATTATTAAAAAATGACAATTTTCGGGCCCATCTATTTAAAGAAAAACATTTCTATTTAATCATCAATAATTTAACTACTTCAATGGCTTTGTCTTTATCCTTTTAATGCGAAGCATAGTCCTTTTATGTTTTTATAACCTTTGAAAATATGAAAAATTAGAGGAACCTTTTTATACAACGGCTATTTACAAATTTAAAAATGTTGTGCGGATGTAAAAAGCGGAGATTTTTTCAACAGCATATTGAATTCTATGGTCTACTTTTTGCAAAGACCTCCTGCTATTTTCGTTTGTTAGCTTTTGGCTAATTGGAATAAATACTGTACAGTTTGATCTTTATTTAAATGAGGGGTTTATGGCATATTTTACGCTCTTCTCAAACATTAATGTTTATATATATATATATATATATATATATTTATTTTTTTCACATTGCCTACGGGGCAAATCGCGGTCAAACTTGCGCTGGGGCGGGGCGCATTCGCCGAAATTTGGTAAAACGTCGTCTTTTACAAAAAAAATCATAACTCTTTAATTAATCAAGATATTGAGCCGAAAATTAAATTACTTGAACTTCAACATTTGCTGGATAGTTAATGTAAAATAAATTAAATCCGAAAAACAGGAGTGACTAAACAATTTGGGAACGGGCGTAATTGATTTTGTCGGCTAGCGTGTGTTATGCGCGCCCCGGACATACACAAAAACGCTTTTGACGTGGAATCACGTCACCCGTAGGCAATGTGTTAATAAAATATTTTACTGATTCTGCTCTTTTAACCGATCCGTCACAAGGGATCGAAATCAATCGCGTCATCCGAATATTTAAGGTAAAATAGACCCCAAGCATTTCAACTCAAGATATTAATGAATTCTTCATAAAATCTTGACTTTTTTTTTAAAAACGGATTATTATAAGAATGAAAATAGTTACTCATGATACGCTACATAATTTGGTCGATATTTTTGATAACTAATCTATTTGGATACAGAAACGAATATTGTTTTTATTTTTTTCGCAATCGTTGACAATAAAGTCAACGATTATTTATAATATTTTTTTTAGACTTTTTTAAACATGCGAAACAATTTTAACTAGTGTTGATGTTTGATGGAAAGATCAGATATAAGTTTCGTCCCAATTTTATCAGATCTATAATTAAATTTATTAATCGTAATCTTATGCATTCAGACTTTATTTACGAATCTAGAATGTATCAGTTTTAAAATTGTTTTCAGGAAAATTATTCACAGCGTTCATCTGTGCGTGTATATTAGATAAAATATTCCTTTTGTTCAAAATTGAATGGAAAATCAATATGATCGGTTGAGAAAATACGTAGGGATTCTATAATATTATGGCCGGGTAATGTGCAATATCTTCCGCTAATTACTCAATCAAGTGTCGATTCACCGGCGGTCTATACTTGTAATGTTATCACGGCAAAGTTTGCTGAATTCCTCCGTCGAGTGTTGTAGGATGTGAGCTGGGAATTCCAGGGGCTCAAACCTGATACCCCGCCTCGGCGTTGTATTTAGTGCCAGAGCTAAATATCGATCGTCTGGATGCTGTTGTGCGAGGTTCGATCCCTAATAATGGGGCTCCATCCACCACCCTCATTCCTAGAGCCGGGGCGCTTGTTCCAGACAATACGTGACCGAGTGTTATGTGCTCGAGCGACGAAGAGGTGCCTTACCGGACACGTCACGTAGAGATACAAGATGAAGAACGATTGGCCCCCCAGATAAGGGATGAAATTAAAATTATGGCATGGGCACCATGCTAAACGTTGGCAGATCGCCAGTGTCGTATTATATCCCGAGTTTGATTCCGTAAGTCGATATTCGAGTGATAAAAGGCGCGAAAATCTAAGCGATCCAAGGCTTTATCGTTTCTTGTTATGGCTAGCCACAACAATCCGGTTCTAACTGTGTGCTGTCTATATTCGTCGGCTATATACAGTAAAAATTACCATTTATGTTTTATTAGGTCATGAAATCATCTTAGGTTAATGTATATATTTTCGATTTCTATTTAAAAAAAAATACGGCTAATAAAAAAAATGGTGTTGAAAATCGCAATGTAAAAAAAATTGCATACCATATGGCGATGCTCGAGTGTGAGTCACGTCTCCAGTTGCGACATATGGCGCCGATTGCGTAATCATCGTCATTATTATTAATATTATTATTATTATTTAAATATGTTTAGTCCAATTTGTGATTTGCGATATCTAGCTCACATACCGATGGGCAAATATTAAATTTGAAAGGCTAGACTTTGTGTGTTGGGACCCACGTCAAGCGATATTGACCCCAAACGCAAATACGGGGCTACACCCCCGTATTAACGTCAACGGGGGTAGCTTGACCGTAAACCTTTGATTTATTACTTATTCCCGAACAAACGAAACCCGGCCGTGTATAATTAATTTCTGGACAGTCGGAGGAAACTAAACAATTTGGGAGGGGACGGGAGAAAAATCGCGAGCGCACTAATCGCGAACGGTGCGCAAAAAATAAAATAATATATAACTTTGACGATCGATCGCGAACGCTGAAAAATTCATTCATTGGCACTTTGGCACAATGAACAGGTGATTGATGGCTTTTTTCCCTTTCGCCGACCTTCGGAGAGTTCCCGGACGGCGTCAATACTTTACGCGGCCGGATGACGGCGAAAAATTGGGGCCAATTAATAACGTTCCGCAAAACGCCCAATCTGTACAATCCAGGCTCAATTGTCCGGTAAATGAACGGTTTAATTGTGACACATTTTCAGCGTCGGATGTTAAATTAACTTAAGCTCGCGGACACGGACGCGGTCGCGTCGTAAAATTCTAGATTTTCACAGCTGAAAATATAGCGCGGAATCCACAACATTCTGTCTCGAAAATTAGAGAATTTTATTTAATATTCGCGAGAAAAACAGGGATTGTAAATAAATTTAAAATAATACCATTCTTGTACGCCTTCAATGCTTGTAAAATAGCTTTTAAAGCCCTTAATATATCTCATAGTATTTTCTTAGCCAGATTGTGCGGGGCACACAGGCGCCAATCGAAAAAAAAATTAACTTCCTTTAAATCGATTAAAATACTAATTCTTATACATTAAATGATTTTTTTACTGTAGGGGGGATTACAATTAAAATTCTGCACACAGGAGCCTGACACTAAAATAGAAACCTTATTTTATATTTTTTATGATATTTTTTTATGATCTTCAATAAATGTATCAGGTTTTTGCAGAAATTATGGTCCAATGGTTGTAGTTCACTTACACAGTAATAGGGTAAAAAAAAATAATCATAGACGTAAATTGCGCTCGCTAATGTATTAAGAAGAAATCAGACTCAAATAGGGCGCTGAATTTGATAAGAAAATGGATTTTTAAAAACCTTTCGAGATCAACATTCAAGGGCAATCAAGTTCCGGTCAAATCTTGAATTTATCACAATTTCTAGAAGACAGTTACGATACGTAACGTTAACATATATATATCAAAGGATAGACGACAGGCCAGTTGACAATTTAGTCATTGCATCACAAAGTACGCTTTTGATAGTCATAAAATAATTAACTAGGGCTAACCTTCCAAATACTCTAATAAATGCTTTACATTTAAACAACAAGCTTGCCAGAATGGAACTGGCCGTAGAATAATATAATTCCCTCTAGTTTATTTATAAACACAAGTCGCGCAAATGAATGTCTATGGCGCCGCGTGCTGGACACGCTTTGTATGCCCATGAACGTCTAGGGCGCCGCAGTGAAATTGGTAGGAAGCACGGTAAAAAGGTGTACGGTGGTAGCGGGATGCCTAAAACCATAAAAGGATTCAAAACACACGGCAGGAATTGCTTCACCTGATGTAAGAAGAACGGTCAGGGGACCTGCTAGACGTAGGGCGCAAGATCTGTGCTCATTGAAGCAGCTGCTGCGGAACATAGTCAGGAAGTGGAGGGAATATTTAATGCAGTTCAGCCTGCAGTCAGAGACGCTCTCACAAGGAGGATCTCTGCTATATACGGAGTGGAAGACGCTCAACAGACGATGACGATCAACTGCAGACCATTGAGGACTTGAAGAAGATCTGCTTTAAGTAAATGACGCCTTAAATACGTCACATGACATATAAACCAACGAAATGCGGACACGAGATTAAGACGAGGAATCGAATAATCTTGTTTTTGTTTTATTTGATTTCCAGAGATTGAAAAGCTTCTCTTATTCTCTGTCGACTTTGATTTTATTGTACTTAATGCTGTTTTTAGCAAGTTTTAGATTGTCTGTAAATTTTCGAGTCGCTTCGTCGGTCGTTTATCTCTTTTGTCGGTGTCCGGAAATCTTCAATCAGCTATTTGGTTCATCTTTGGATTAACACTCTGAAGGACAGAGTGTTATTATTCTTTTAAACTGAAATTTATTTCGTGCTGTATGTCTATTTCCATAGCCATATTTCTCTCAGACTCGACTCTTAATTAATCAAATGAAAATTCTCGATCATTTCTCTCCGTTAGTTATCAGCTATGAAATGCAGCTGCGAGAAGCTATGAGAGATGAACGTGTCGCTGAAGGGGTCGATATACTTTCGTCTGAAATTAATGAGGGTCCTTTACAAGTCGTGCCCTATCTCCGGCGCGGAGATTTATTAGGAAATTGCTCCATTTTCCGACGAATACATAACCAACAACGTCCGAATATATGAAAATTAGCAAAGACGAATATGCAGGACCGCAATTTTGTGATGCACCCTTATCAATTGCATAGTGTTTAGTTCTGATAATATCATTAATTTGTGGTTAGCTCGGTAGCTTTGTACGATTTCACTGCAATGCCCTATCGATGCGAACCATTGAGGGATTAATTGCTATTGACCTCAAATTGCAACTTTGTATCGCGATATTCATCATAATTGAACCGAAAACGTATTGCCAATTAATAAATCAAATATATGAATATAATTATACAGTGATTGAGTTCTGAAAAAAATAATAAGAGCGGAAAATTCTTTCGTGTCATTGGAAGAAAATAAAAAAAATGCATTCATACGTACAATGAATATATGTATATATTGATTGCTGAAGTAGAAAATATTAATTTCCATAAAGTTTGCTGAAAACAATGTATAAATTCCGATATACACAGTATCACTACTCAATAAAGTCCCACCTTGCGCCGTTTGCGAAGACGAGGGAAAATTCCTGTCTCGGGGCTGATTTGTTAATTAATTTCAGCGGAGTAGCGACAGCACAATAGCCCCAAGAAATATGAGAACCGAAATAAGAAAAATAATGTCCGACAATAAAAAAACGAGAATTAATTACTTCCTATTTCGATTCGCAGAAAGGAATCTCCTTATTTTGTGTATTTTTTCTTCAGATTATCCGTGTTTTTCAATTATCCGTCCGCATCCCTCCGCATCATTAGCACGGTTAATCAAACTTCTATTATATCCACCTTAACTAATCGCTTTTATCTGAATGTATGGCTGTATTGACGTTTGATCATATGGCCATGAGTGATACAAGGTTTTGATAAAAAAAATAAATTATTTTGTCGTTACACTTATTCTTGACGCATCTTGACATTCATAGTCTCATATTCTAGATTTTTTTTGAGGAAAAAATGCTGATAATAGCCTTTGCGACTTTGCCAATATTGAGGAGATACTTACCTTCACGTACTTCCTTTATTAAATTCACTTTTTTATGTATATAATAGAGAAACATATACCTTTTCAGTTTTGTAATATATATTAACCTTTTCCACTCCATGGGCCAGACGTGCTGGCCCAAAAGATTTTTTAGCAAACAGCTTTAACCATTTTTTATTTTATTTAAAAAAACAAAGTAACACAACTTGTAGGTAACGTACATATTAACACTCAAGGACCCGGTCCCGCGTTAGTGCGGAAATTTTCGTAAACCGGTAAACACCCGCTCACGCACTAACGCGGGTTCATACGAAACGTGTTATCTAATGCGCTACAAAAGGCTTTCTTTTAAAGTTTTGCGAGCTCATTCAGTTTTATTCATTGCTCACCATGCCCTTTAATAAAAAATACATGACGTACATGTTTGTTATGGTTAAAACTGTCCTTGAAATAATAGATTATTTGGATCAACTTTCTAGTATACATCGACTGTAACAGATTTAGATTTTGTTTATCCATTCCAACAAAATAACTTTTGGAATATTTGTATTCTTATAAAGATATCTATTTGTTTTTTATCGTCTAAAATACAATAAATCATCATTTTCAAAGCTCGAAAATTTTATTTTTTGTCTAAATATTCTTATAATCTAATATAAGTATACTATACGTATAATACTTCTCTTTAGCCAGAGTGTCCTCAAAGAAAAGGTATAAACATATTTTACAGAGCCGCGCAAAATTGCAAGATCGATAAAAAGATGCGGGTTTAGGTGTAAGTTTCGCCTGAAAACAGCGGGTGCTTGAGTGTTAATACGATAATGTATTAGGGGTACCCATAAGTAATGTCGTTTTTTTTTCATTGTAAACGCTAAATAGATGCTAAAATTTGTCATTTTAAATGCTATTTTTTTTTAAAAATAGATGTTAAAATACGTGTCTCTATCTATAACCTTCTGCCACCTTTCTTTCAAATCATCCATGCTCTTCTCGTAAAACTGAAATAGTCTGAAAGGGCTGTATTAACCTCTTCTAAGGAATTTAAATTTTGATCTCTTAGAAAATGTTACATAGAACGAAATAAGTAAAAATCAGATGGTGCGAGATCCGGCGATTATGGAGGATGCCACAGGATGACCCATACAAGATCCTGCATTTTTTCACACGTCAATTTTCGCAACATGAGGTCGCGCGTGAATGCGTGTGGGACACATCCTTTCTGAATCTTTCCCAACTTCTATAGGATTCTCTGAGTACTGGACCAGGATGTACCGACCTTTTGTGATAATTTTTCAATGGTCAGCAATCAATGGTCGTCTTCGATTGCAGAATTCACGGCTGCTTCATCCGCCTGGGCTTCGAGGCTCGTTTTCCAAACATAAATCACCAGATTCAATTTTTTTGAACCATCGTTGGCATTTCCTAACATCCAATATGTCACCGTGAATCTCGCAAATATCCTTCGTAGCCTCTGTCGCTTTTTTTTCAAATGATATTGAAAAAGCATACAACTCCGCAGATGTTGTTCCGACGGACACGTCTCTCCCATTGTCGTCAGAGGGATTAAGAAACCGTTTTTTTGTCTAAAGGCCACGAGCAGGTAGCCGCTACACAAGATAAACACGTCCTTACTGCCTAATAGACTAAAGGAGACTATTTTAAAGATGGCGTATCGAAAAAACGACATTACTTATGGGTAATACAATAATGCAAGTTAGTCCTTTCTGTCTTTAACTCTTCAATTTTGACAAAAATTTGTCCTTTCATATTATTTTTCATCTTAGGAAATAAGAAGATATTGCAAAAAGCCACGTTTGGTGAATGCGGTGGCCAAGGCATCTTAACCAGTGTTATGGCTTGTAGGTAACATGGATATTATTTCGATAATGCAAGTTAACCGCGACTGAGCTAAGTTAGTAGTCGGATAGAATTCTGAGAATCATTTAAGAGACTGGGGGAGGGGATTTAAGTATAAGAGATTCGTTCCCTATTCAAATGATTAAATATGACAATGGCAAAATATTTTTTATATGAAAATAAAAATTCCCGTATTTTTATATTGAATCTCGTACGTTGACTTTCCAATTTAAATTGCCCGCTGAGCTCGAGGACCCTTTCAGATTTGCATTATTCGGCTCTGCGGCTTAATGCAATATGGCAAGAATTGATTTTCAAAGGCTGTATCTGAAGTGCAAGACATTGCCCTATTTCCGCGCGGATAACAGTACCTGGATAATATGCAATATGTTACTTGATAACTTGTCGTAAACTGGCAACAAGTTACAAGTTTAAGTTATATGATTGTGTCCGTTGCGGCGTGTTATCCAGAGTTTTTGATTTAATGCACCCACCTCCATATCTATGCATATAGAATCGTGTAACCGCATATATATGAACTTCGAAGGATACGACTAAAACTTTCCAGTATTAGATGCAAGTTTTAATAGCAGCGACACTTGAAGAAACTTGCGCGGCAATCTCTATTTAGTCGTTTTATCTGATAGCCGAGTGGTTCTATTGAATCAATTCATGGTAATTATTGAACGGTGGTTTTATTAATCGTTTTTAGTATGGCTTGTAGGTAGCAACGACTCATGATGTCGCTACCTACAATCAATCGACAATAAATTCGCAATATCTTTATCAGATGAGGTCATGGATCCGGCATAATAAAGATGTGATTGAATTGTATTGTTGTCCCTGCATTGTGAATGCAAAACAATTTACATTGAGCTCTATTCTATTTACTTTAATTTATAATTTAAATAGAGGACAAATTCTTAATAGAATTTATCCGGCGTGGAATCGAACTTCGGCCCTAATCTGATTCCCTAAAGATTTGATCATCAATCATATATTAATTGCAGATCTCATTACATAAATCGGAATGTAGAGCAAAATTAATAAAATTATTGATTTTATGAACGCAGATTTTTTATTCTAATTATATTTTTTTGATTGATGTTTCTCTGCTGATGATACTGTTTTCGTGATTGTTCAAGGTCAATTTGATGACTTGATTTCATTGAATTGTCTTAATTGTTTTCTCCAAAATGTGGAGCAGAGTTGTCTTCATCGTTTGATATGATTTTATTTATTAAATGATAGAATTGAGTTCGCAGAGATGATCTGAACAATAGATTTGATTGGAACATTTTTCATCTAAGCAGAAACAAATTCTGTTTATAAGAAAACGTAGATTGGAATTTTCTTTGTATTAAGAATAAATTGTTGAATTGAATCTACCTTATTATTTTCATTATTTTCTCTATTATTAATTCTCCATCAATATTTTATCATTTTTTTTTAAAATATGGATTATTCTACGAATAAAAATAGTTATTTATGATATGCTTGATAATTTGGTCGAAAATTCACGTGTCACGTACACGTTACACTCGCAGTCGATAAATCGTACCAGATGCGAGCGAGAATAAACATCGCGCGCGTGGCAATAGCAACGTATATTGTTGTTTGAGACATGTAGGATACATATTAAAACTTAAGGTACCCAATATACCCCCATCGGCACGACTAGGTTAATAAAAATATGTAATCAGCCTTCCTATAACGTAGAAATCAAGAACGCGTTGTGGAAATCCATCCACCTTGAATAAGTACGCTCTAGTAGGGAACGCTATAGGAGGGATTATAGAAAATCGCGGTATTTTTTCGCTTATCAGACTAAGTCTAAGCTTTTTGCTTAACCCCTTCCACTCTGTCCACTCTATGTCGAAAATATAAGTTACTTTACTATCATTATATTTTTTTTATAAATTTATTAAAAGAGATATTCATTGAGAAAATGAATAACACGTCAGTTGTTATTTTGATCAAATTTCCTTTATATCTTCGACTCTTTCAGTAGATTTTCTGAAATAATTTACTAAAACTTTTCATATATACAGTTTTTTTGCGGCAAATACACCCGTTTGCAAATCAAATGCATCCTTTTGCAAATCAAATGCATCCTTTTGCAAATCAAATACAACTTTTTACAAATCAAATACAACTTTTTAAAAATCAAATGCACCGTCTCAATCTCAATCAAGTTTTCAGGCACTATTTCAATATATCTATTTCGTATCAGTATTCTATTTCAATATATCAGTTCCTTTAAAAGCGGATTCCACCGTATTTAGTACCTCGAATTTACGTTTTCCCACTAATTACGTATTTATTGTATCTAATTTTAAAGTAGATAACGATACATTATGTTCTTGTGCTTTTTAAAATTATTGAAGTGCGTCTGAAACATTTTTCTCTTCAAAATGTTGAGATAATGTCGTCTTTTCATGTTTAATTTTTAACGGATGAAAGTAAGCATCCAATATGGCTGAATAAATCAAGATACGTCAGGGACAACAACAAAATAATTGACGGTAATAACCAGACAGAATGTATCAATCGAAACCCCTTTGTTTGGGATATCATGAATGTGAGCATTCTGTGGTATTAATTATCCCATTGATAAGTCGGCGGGGGTGCGTTTGACATTTTCGTTTCAGCTATCTGTCGGCCATCTCCCCGCTGATTTTCTCGATTTTTTCGCTAATGAATACCGCTTCAGCGCCTAATTAGTATATTTCTGTGTGTTGTTTTTTCCGTTCGTCAAAATGCGTTGCGCCTCCCCGTGTATAACGCAGGGATAGCGTAAATAAACCAACATAAAAGATTCTGCTTATTTACACTGGTTAGCGAGGGGGAGTCCCTCCCAAATTAGCCGAAGCAAACAACCCGAGGCGCCGTGCAAAGGTCAGACTTGCACAGTCATCGGACAAATTGAAACCATTGACCGAGTTCCGTTTTGGGTTTTTTTTTTAAAGTTTCGCGTCGCCAAACACTTTTACGACGTCGGCTCCCGGCCGTAAAATCGGTGGCGAGTTGGCACAAGTCGCTCCTGGGATATCGGAATAAGTTGGCCCTCTCCGTTTGGATAATATGAGCGTCCTCCTTTCTAAAAATATATTCCATTCCGTTGGCTTTATTATTGCGTTTCGTTGGTTGCGAAAGCGGTCGCGTTGTGTTGTGGGCCGCGTGTGTAGGCAGTCATTTCCGCCATATGTTGCGATTCAATCGGATCGTTTTCACCTATCCAAACACTGACCTGTCGCAAACGCCCTGAGTGTGGACACAAGTGCGGCCCCTCCAGGGATACATTGCGCCAGTCGCGGAAGCCGCGCTTGTTGTTATTGGCCAAACAAAGATGTTTGTTTGCGCATAGAAAATTTCCCAATTCGGTCCATTCAAACATACCACATGAGACGAGACATCGAATCGTTCAACGTATTACTTATTTTTTTTATCGATTCCTCATATCCCTGGGGTCTTTCTGTGTCGCAGTTGTGAATATAGTGCGGTGGAATCCTTTTGCATTGTTTTAGACTGCAGTAGCGCTTTGTTTACGTTTTCTGTTATTTATTTTTGTCGGTAGTAACGTAGTAGGGCTATAAATGAAACGGAGCGCATCGCGCGCCGTGTCGGTTCGAGAAATCCGTTGAGAATACCGTACCGGTTCGTGAATATATATTTTAATTCTCCTAACTTTAGATGATATAAATGATATCATCATCATTTGCCAGCCACAAGGCTCTCACTCGCTGAGGGCATGGGCCTTAACAAACTCTCGCATGGTAGTCGAGGCCAAAGATACCTGAGTCTCACTCGTGACGTGAGGGCTCCCCTTTCGTGTCCATACCGCGGGGACCCGATCCGTCTTGGTATGCTGTTTTCTGTAAAGAGTTACCCTCTCTTGGCCATTGCTAGCATTGGACGTACATCTTCTACCATCTTGGTATCGGATTTTACCCTCTCGACTGTTTCCAGGCAAGTAGGAAGAGGTTTGTCTCGGTATTCGTTTGTTCTCTTCTCTAATGCGTTATCTTCTTATAACAAGTCACGAGTGACAAGTAGCGAGCGACCAATGCATACGCCGCATATAGATATAGACAGTAAGTATTGTTGGTTGGCGCACATCTGCTCAAAACGAGCCCCACTAGCTGTCAAGTGATTATTAGCCCTGTCGCGCAATAGCAATCCTTTCATCATGGGAAAGACCTCCTCAGAGAGGGATCCCCTAGAAAGAAGGAAGAAGAGCGAAAGTATCGAGCCTAGACCAATTATTGGTCAACAGATTAGGGTTTTCCTTCCCAGGGTATACTGGTTCTTGAGTGAGAAATCCGTTAGAGACCAGATTTATTTATGCACACCAACATGTACATATTTTTGTAAATGCATATTTATGTAGTCGTGGTCAACTTGCATTATCAAACTAATATAAGTTGCCTACAAGGGTTGTACGTAAATATTTTTATAAACATACGGAGGTAATGGGTAGCTTCCACTTACATACCCCCCGGGCTGTGTCATAAAGAATTACCTGAATTCATAGCTTTTGTCGAAGGATTAACCTATCCGAGGATTAACTTAGCCCGGTTGCGCTTAACTTACAATATCGTAATAATATGTATGTTACATACAAGCCATGAACCAATAACAATCGCCAAATACGCATAAAATCATAATAATAACGGTAATAAAGATTCAGCCAAGTGGTTGAGCAGAGTAATAGCTCTGGTTACCGGAGAGTTTCTGAGAGCGCCTGTCCTCACATTTGGCGGAAGAAAAAGCACACGCGAACGAGCTCGATGGTAGTGAGATGATGCCCATAAAGGCAACTCGCATAGTACAAGAGGGTTATGTACTGCGCCAACCAACAGCTTTAAGAAGTCCTTTGCTAAGTAAATCGACCTTTTTATCTCGAAGGTAACATACCCTAGGCAGTCCTAGGCAACAAGAATATTTTTATGAAGCCCGAACTGCTTATAACCCCTTATAAACTGAGTCTAAATGGTCTCCGATCATGTGTACTAGCCGTGCCGATGGGGTATATTGGGTAAAATATAAATAAAAACAACACGTTGCTACGAGCGCAATGTTTTTTTTTCGCTCACATCCGGCGGTACGGTGTGCAGATTACAGTGAAAACCCATTATAAGGGCAATTCTCACGGTAAAAGAGGGTTAGGTACTGCGTCAACCAAATAAGTGCTTTGCCAAGTAAATCGACCTTCTTTTCTCGAGAGTTACATATCCCAGGCAGCCCTGCACCCATGCGCTGGGGTATAAACTTGGTTAGAATCCAAACTCCCTCATGTAGAGATATCTAAGAAATTTCTTCAGTATCTTCTCTAATCTGAGGGAATTATAGGCGTCATAAGGCGCCCATTTAATGCGACCTGAATCGAGCAAGCTCCGAACCAATGTATCGTATAGCACTCGTATGATTAAGGTGCTACTTATGTGATGAGAATTTCTCAAGACGAAGCCCAACATTCTTAATGATCTTATACACACGTCCGATACATGTAAACTAAATTTTAACTTAGTATCAAACAAAATACCCAGATTTTTAACAGACGATTGCTTAGAAAGAGTTCCGTTTACGTACAAGTCTGTAATTAAAGAGGATGGGCTCCTACGATCTAGAGATTTTTCTCACTCTTTGATTTTATTTTACAACTTGCTAAACAACTAAATTTGAAAGCAGACCATAAAAAAGCAATTTAAAATTAAAAAAAAACGATGTCGAAGAATCTACAAACTAAGACTTGATTGCGATTGAGGTAGAAGTTCATAGTTTTCGTCGGACATCTATCCGACTATTAACTTACATTTTCTCCTAGTGATAAATTATTCCTAGAATTCATAGATTTTTGGCAGAGGATTAACCTATCCGCGTACGTTCTTAGTTCTGTCGTGGTTAACTTGCATTATCGTAATAATATGCATGTCACCTACAAGCCATGACACTGGTTAATATTTATACAGCACACTTCAGACGAAATGGGCAGGGCTTTGAACCGTTATTTTTATCTGAATTTCGTTCCGGTTCATCTATAAAAAATACGTTTTTGGGTTATTATTATTTTTTAAATGTTATTTTATCGGGCCTTTGAACGGGAAATGATTAAAAAAAACATTTTTATTTTGGATCGAAATCCCGGAGCTGAACCGAAAACAAATTACGTAATATCATAAAACTCAAAAAAACAGTTATTTTTCTAGAAAAAAACTAGAAGCACTAATGAGACTTTATTAACATCAAAGTGAAAATCTTCTTAAAGGCACTTACTAATCTATGACAGAGTCTTAATAAATCCTTAATGATTGATAAATATTAAATGAATAGGTAATATATTTTTATTTTTATTATTATGAATTATCAGACTTAAAAAATAAGCTGTGTTTCGTTAAATTTACCGGATTTTTTGTGTTCCATTGCAGAAAAAGTTCGGGAAACCTTGCATTAATTTTTTTTATTAATTCCATAATTTTATAAATAAAACTTTTTTAATCACGAGTTAAATTGACCTGGAACGCACCGGAGCGCACGGTGTTTACAAACAACACCGTTCCGTTTCGGGTAAAAATTGCGGACGGGTTAACGAAACTTGTTTTAAAATAAATTCAATTGATATAAAAAAAATATACTTTAATGATTAGAAATATTTAGAATAGTATTTTATTTTAAGCGATGATAGCGATCGACTATACTTAATTCTCTCAATCAATGCCGACTTGTGAACTGATGAACAAAGTGTCGGCATTTATTAATCACGGAAAGTATCCATCATATTAGTCGAGGGATAGATTTATAAATAATATTCTGACAAAAAACGATTTGGAGCAAGGTTTTTATATGAAAACATGATTGCGAAAATAATTCCACAAGTCATATTTTCCATTATAAATATTATTGTTCTTGTCATATTGTTTTTTTTTAATATTATATTATCGAAATACTGAAATATGAGATTAGATTATATCACAGGGGGGTTCGTATATATACACTGCGGAACTGCAGCACCCCCAAGCAAATTGTATTATTAATCCGGCAGTGTTGGGCTGCGCTGTTTAGTGCAGAGCGCTGCCTGCTTTTTAGCGTGTATTGGACGGATGCGGGTTGGTAGTGGAGAGCGGGGGGTCTAGCTGCTAAGCGCCGTGTCGCGCTGCAACTCGTTACAGTCATAATGTCACTATATTATTCAGTATTTTTACATCATCCTATATTTAATATACTGATCATATCGCTGCTTCAGCATTGTGAATGAAAAATATCATGTTTTCAGCGAAGAATGCAAACTTTTATATTGTATAGATCAGTGGTTCTCAAGTGCGGCCACGGTGGCCGCATGCGGCCACCAGAGGAT
>JAGXCT010033281.1:0-28623 GCA_022495035.1 Philopotamus ludificatus | reverse complement strand
GCACTGAATTACTGATTGGCGCACCTGGCATCTTCCTCTGGACAGGTAAAAGAAGATTGCCTTAGTTGGGAACATATTTTCATTAATGCTAAATTTGTAAATCAAAATAAGTGAAATTTGTGAAATGAAAAAAACTGTAGCTCGATAGGTATTTTAATTTAAAATAATTGTATTGTATAAGCAAGTTCTAGAATATTTAAAAAAAAAAACAAATAACCGGAAAATAATTTTAACCAAAATGCAATGTATGTAAGAATAAAAACAGACAACTGCTTAATGACAAATCGTAAATCTTGGCAAGATGGTTAAGACATTTTGTTAAATTACTCAATCCCGAATTAGAGACAGATATGGATTTCGCATCAAACATGCAAAGAGATGACACCCGCCAAAGAGGCCCTTTGACCGACGAAAGTGAAGAAGAAGAAAACAACACAGCGACTCGGTGCGAAGTTGTCGCAGCAGTACGAAAATTGAAGAACCGTAGAGGTCCTGGTCTGGACTATAAACAAGCCGAGCTGATGAAATGCGGGGGGAGTACACTGATCTCATGCATTCAAAGCCTGAAGAGCACGGTTTAGCGGTAAGAAACGATTCGAAAAGAGTAAATGGTACTTACTTAATAGACATTGTGGCCAGATCTCGGGTGGCTCTTAAGGATGCATGCCAGCGAATAATGCATGGGACTAAGGATCAATGAGTCTAAGACAAAATACATTCCCATATGCCAAGGACGAATCCTTGAACCCCTTAGAGTTGAAGAGTACAGTTTCGAGGCCGTCCAGGAGTTCACATATCTCTGCTCACTTATTACAAATAACAATAAAAACCAATTTGGAACTACGAAGAAGAACCATGCTGGCAAACCGGTACTACTTTGGACTTCACCAGCATATACGGTCGTGATTCCTCTCAAGTAAGACTATAGTCAAGATCTACGTGACCCTCATCAGGCCCATTCCAACATATGTTGGGCTTTGACAAAACAAGATGAGCGACAACTGAACATCCTTGAGAGGAGAGTTCTGAGACGGTAATCGACAACCGGGAAAGGGGTATCTGAAGCAACGAGGAGTTGTACCGACTTTACAAGCATATGGTTAACAAGCCTTCCCGTCTCCGGAGGAAAGGAAAACCCCTTGGTTTTCCTTAAGGTGTTTGGACTGTGTACAGACCGGATAAAATGGAGAAAGCTATTCGATGAAGCCAAGGCTCTACAATAAGACTATTACGCCGATAATGATGATTGTACAAATCAAAAACATCAAAGATGTGATGTCGTTATGTAAAAAAAAATGGCACAGATTTTTAAATTTCTAGACGGGTAATACAATTAGTGCATGCCTTCAAAATTTCAGAAGAATTTAATAATTGGTCCGTAATTTTCTCAGTTGTACTCTGATTTTTGGACGAAAATATTATAAATTTCTAACTGACTGGCTAAGAGGATGAAAATAATACAAAAGCTTCAAAGAAATCTAGAAAAAAAAGCTAGTTAAAGAAAGGAAACTAAT
Organism: Philopotamus ludificatus; assembly: GCA_022495035.1. Taxonomy (NCBI): domain Eukaryota; kingdom Metazoa; phylum Arthropoda; class Insecta; order Trichoptera; family Philopotamidae; genus Philopotamus; species Philopotamus ludificatus. The sequence goes on along the minus strand of JAGXCT010033281.1, from coordinate 27,109 downwards.
GGGACCAACTCTCAATATAATTATTGCTAAGAAGAATGATATTCGCCAATCAATCGAAAAGTGTAATAATTTATATAAAAAATGAAAGACCTGTAAGGAGTCCAGTTTCAGTGAGCTTTAGAATATTCTATTCACTTAATCAGCATGACATTTCCATTGTGGATGCATCATTATGGAAAAGGTTTTGTAAATTTAATTAAAAAGAATTAAAAGGTTGTTATCCATAAAATAAATGGATAAATCATTAAGGACAACAAATATCGAGAGTGTAGCATTCATAGTATTTAGGAGAGTTTCTTAAAAAACTATGTATCGAGATTTCACTGCTTCGAATAATAAAAAGTGTTTATTAATGAGAAGCGTGATATTGTTTATTGATTAATAACAACTTCAGCTTTGAATATTGATAGAATTTTCCAAGACACCAAAATTATGCTGCTTCAACAAAAGCAGGCCACATTTTAAGTCAAATTCCTTTAAAAACATTTAAAAATAATTAAAACTGAAATACTATTATGGACTTTAAATAATTGGTTTATATCCCACAGTGTATACAAAAATATTTATGCGATTTAAAAAGAAATATATGCATATTGTTTCTCAGCACGCTCATTATTTCTCTATTGTGTTTATTATGAACATATAATCTTAAATCATGTGGAGCAAACGGAAATGTGATTCGCAAATTAATGATAAAAGAGACATCCCATTACCATAGAGATTAAGGTTAAAATTATAAAACAATATAAATAAGTTAATATTGTACATTGCTCGAGCTTATTATATGTGAGATTCTGCGATGAAAAAATATATAATCGATAGAGTAATAATTATGAATCACGTAAAAAACTCAATACCAATGCAGTCTACTATAATTACAAAGAAGAACCCTAATGGAAAAAATAAAAAGTGCTCGTTACATGGATAGAAGATATGCAACAACAACAAATTTCAATAAGGCCTATGCCTATACATGAGTAAGCTCTGAGTCTTTATGAGAATCTAATGTGTAAAAACTGTGATAATGCTGATAACCATACAATTAAGGTCTCTAAAGGTAGGCACTAGTACACTTTTTCTTGGAGAAAGTGCTAATTCTAATAAATCACAGCGAAACTTACGAGCCTTAAAAATATTTCTAAAACATCACTACCTATCATTTTTAAATCCAAGAGACTGTAATTTATGAAGAGGTCATAATTTTTAAAAGGCAGAAAAATATTGCATGGGAAGTATTATATCATTTACGATTTTATTGTTAGTTGACAACACGCCAATATAATATAAAAATAATCCTCCTTCCTCCGAATACGACCTCTATTATTCTACCGATCGATTAAGGTGTAATACATACATTTAAAATGTATAACCTACGAAATACATTCACCTAATTACAGAACGGAAAATTATTAATCGAATTTTGAAAAAGTACAAGATTTATAAAGCTGTTAAAATATTTGTAATATTTGTGAAATTTCAATATTTACGTAGTTATTACATACTAAATTTGAATATAGAGACAGAGGATTTTGTGAGTTTAATTAACAACCGTTCAACCGAAATAATCAAAGACATATCGATGGAATTTGAGGGTGAGAGAATAGAAGATATTTTTTCAGAAGAAGAAATATTAAGTAGCCAAATAAAGCAATTTGAAACATCACAGATGAGTGATTATATAGAAATGATCCGGATAGCTTAGCTGGCTTTAAAGAGGAAGATCCTGATTCTGAACGATTTTCGAACGTTTCAAAAGCAGTGAATGATGATATTGCTTGATATACTATTATTTACAACGAAAAGATAAGAGCTACTAGACAAACAACCACTGAACCGGTACTTCAAATATTTTGATCATAAATATACATATACAGAAGCGGTTCGTCTTTGGGGGCAACCGGAGAACTGCCCTACATACATTTCTCCTAATAAAAAAATAATTAGTAGCTAAAATATGCGAACAGAATGGTAGTAGTATGTGTTTGAGCACTATTGGCGAGTGTTGTTGTTTGGCTAGGTAATGGATATAAAGAGAAAAATTCCGTATTCCGATTTTTGTTTGCTGCGTAAGTCTGTTCAGGGCAGGTTTCTACCTGCCCCTGAATACGTGGTCACTAGCCTCAGTTTAGCTGTTGATCCAGCGCGAACGAGTGGTGTTGATTGTCAGTTTGTGGAGGTAAGTAGAACTTCCGTATTATCGTATACAGAAGGTCTTACAATACTTTTCTTTGCACAACTGGAGACCCCCACAATAAAGTGTTTGAGTCTGTCGAGACAGTGTGAACGAGTAATGATTTTTTTAAAGCATTGTTGTATAAATTAATATTATGTTTTAGGTTCAGTAATTAAATATACGATTTCGAAAGATGCGAATGGCAATGTCAAACTGTTGAATCCTAGAATTCCAAACCCATACTACACGTCAGATTTGACTGACTCTTCGTATTTCGGTAAAACAAATATTCAAAAATAATTATTATATTTTACCTAATAGATTTAATTATTGTTTAAATATACATATAGGTTATAGCGTTGGATTTGGTAACTTTATCGGGAAAAGAAAAGACATTTACGTAGCCGGTGCTCCGAGGGGAGCGGATAACAAAGGAGAAGTGTGTTAATTTTAATTTATACTCACTAAATGATAAATAAATTATCTGTTATATATTTACAGGTGTATGTATTCGCTTTTCCTAGGCAGGACAAGAGACAGACCAATGTCGACATAGAAGAAAAGGGTGAATTAAATATTCAAACCAAATTGGAAGGAAAAACCATAGGAGAATATTTCGGCTCTACCATCGCTACGATTGATATAAACCAAGATGGACTCACCGATCTAATTATTGGAGCACCGATGTATGCCGAAACATTGCGCTGGGACGTTGGAAGAGTTTACGTTTACATTAATAAGAATTATGTAATAAATAATGTAACAATTTGACGTTTTACAATATAAAATAATATATTTAAATTATTATTTAGGCATCGTTTATTGAGCAAGACGTCTCTATATGTGGAAGTTACCAAAACAGAGCCAGATTTGGTACATCAATTTCCGACATCGGTGATATCAACGGAGATGGATTCATTGGTAATTTTATACAATTATATTAATATGAAATACTGCTTACTCATTTATTTAGCTCGGGTAAAACCCAAATTTCCCCCTAGTCTGAGAATATTTGAAGCGTCATATGGTGCCCAGATGATAGATTTTCATTTAAGAAAAACTCCGAACGTGAAGCATTCGTATACCTCCGAAGAGACTACAAGGCGACGGTCCATCTGGGGCATTATAATTAAGTGTTGTTATATGAGCAGCGTTTGATTGAATCTCCAAATTTTTTTTTGAAATTTTAAACACTTTATGAGCCGTTCACGCCTTTTGGCGTGATTTTATAGCCAAGCGTTATGAGCCGTTCACGCCTTTTGGCGGGAGAGCCATACCCCCACTTGGATTTTTTTTTCTGATGACGATGCACAATGTAATTCTACTATTTGACCACAAATGGATACACGTGCATGTTAGCTTGGATTAATATCACATGAAACCATGCGGCCCCCAGGCTAGATTTGATGTAAAACCTTGCGGCTCATAAAGCGTTAATACAAAACCCTGTATCTAAGCTCATGCATTTTGACGATGTTGCATTACTAATACTTTTAAATGAAAGCAGCGACTAATTTGCAAAAATTTTAGATGTGGCGATAGGAGCCCCATATGAAAACCATAACAGAGGAGCTGTTTATATATATTTGGGAACAGAGAACGGACTCAATCCTAAGTATGTTCAAAGGATCACCATGGATAAAATGATGGGGTTCGGAATAAGCATATCGAAAGGCGTTGATATCGATAAGAATCTATGCAAAGGTAAAATATTAACGTTGATAATAAAATCCTGACCTGAGGTAGATACATTTAACCCTATGCATTTATTTAGATATTGCAATTGGAGCGCACAAGAGTGGAAATGTTGTCTTATTGCGGTGTCATCCATCAGTCGATGTTGTACCCAAAATTGTGACCATTCCGTCTGAATTATCTTTAAACGATACAAAATTAACGGTGAAGATTTGTATCGAATTCAAAGGACATAGCCGATATAAAACTGGTATAAAACATATACTATTGGCATATAAAAACAGGACCGTATTAAAAAATGAGTTACTTTTTTATCAGAACTGGATGTGAATCTATACGTGGACCATGAATATAAGCGCGTTTCATTTGCGGACAGAAAAGACGCAGTTTTATTAATATCCGGAAGCGGCGAAGAGGAAACCTGCAAAGATATTCGGATCAGTATTCAAGTATATTAGTTTTTTATAAATATTAATTTAATTTGAATGTCACATTGTAACGTTGCAATATTTTAGCCGAATCGCATAGACTATTCACGTCCAATTGAAATAAAAATGACGTACAAGTTAAAAAGTGATCCGATGAGAGGTAAATTTACATTATATTTTAAATACAGTGGTACCTCGATCAAGAAACTTGCATAACAACATATCTCCTGGTAATGGCGGTATTTTTTCCGAATTATCAAAAGAACTGGGGGGAAGAACACGAGATGGAATAAAATATGCTAATTGTTTGTGGAAGCTGCTTGAAGAAATAGGTGCCCATTTACATATTGTACACCTAATCAGAAGCCTGCATAAGAACAACACTGCAATAGTCAAATTGATTTTAGTTAATCTGAAAAGTTTTCAGTGCTTAAAGGGGTGAGACAGGGCTGTATACTTTTTCCAGAACTATTTAATTTATACGATGAGTATATTGTGAGTAAAACCCCTGAAAACTGGAAAGGCGGATCAATATTAATAAAACCAAGCCGATGATAGTCGACAGAAGTAATCAGCAATCCAGATCTGTTCTTCTTTTGATCTTCTAGATCTGGAAAGGGTTGAAGAATCTCTATATCTCGGATCACTACTTCCGAGTAATAGAAATTGTGATCTAGAAATAAGAAGGCGAATAGGGATGGTTAAAAGTGCAATGTCAAAGCTATCAATAATTTGGAAAAAAATGGGAGATATCCAAAAAGACTAAAAAACGGTTTAGTGGAGAGTCTGCTTTCTTCATTTTTACATAGGGCGTTGAAACATGGACCATAAAGGAAAATGTAAAAATAGATTGACGACTTTGAAATATGGTGCTGGCGACGACCTCTGAGAATACCATGGACCACACGTACAAATGTGTCTGTCCTGAAAAAATGAGGAACGACAAAGAAGGCAGATTTTCAACTATATGTTTCAAAAGGATTCTCTGATATTTTTGACATCTTGCTAGAAGAAAGCTCGGTCTCGAATAAGAACGCGGAAACGAATTAGTAAGACCGCCAAGGACATCACCGTTGTAACTGCGAAGTAAGATACGGAATACAGAGGATCCTGGAGAGCCACAATCAATATGATTTGGATCAAGAAAAGGCACGATCCTCAGAAATGACGGCGTCTACTTACGAAGAATTCCAAATACAAACAAATCATATTATCTAGCAAGATTTTTTTTATATACCGCTTAATAAGTAATAGTATTTCATCTGGTGCAAGGTTGTGCAAAATAATTTCAAATTGTTTTAGGTGTTACCAAGTTACCAATTCTTGGACCGTGTTACCACTGTACTATATATTTATGAAAAACATTAATAAAATGATTACTTTGCAGAATATACGTTCTGTCCGAACTGTACAGTAATACGTCCGACAAGATCACAAAACTTTTCTATACGTGTTCCAATTGCTGTAGATTGTGGAGATGATCTCATTTGTAATTCCGATCTCAAGCTCAAAGTCGAATGTTTATCGAAGTATTTATTATAAATTATTTTATTTTTCAAATTAATACTAGTTTAATCAATGATAAAAAATCCAATGATAATTAACACATATTTGTTACTTATTTATTTGACTTCGATGGATAGATGGCACAACAGAAAGATTCCAGAGAGCCATTTACCCATACAAATATTTGATAAAGATTCTAAAGAGGAATGAGTCTCTCATACTAATATTTACCCCAGTGTCAAACCACGACACTGATTAATTTTAATATTATTTCAGTTGAAATGAAATAAATATTATTTGTTTTATACATATTTATTCATCGCGAGATAGATGACATTATGTAAATCTGGCGAGGGAGGGAGATAAGATCTCACGGACCGCCGGTCGCAGACACGAGGAGATAATGGGTCTCTTCCTCTTACATAACCTTTGGCCAGTGTTACCTATCATCAGTTTATTACTCAAATATATTAAATCAAATCAGGGGCGGCTCGTGACTTTGACAGGTTGAATCAATTGAATTATGGAAAATTTAAAAGATATTCATCAATTAGTTGATGATGATATTCAAATTTAAGAAATGAGAAATGCAAAATATAATCGACAAACATTGACGGAGTCGTTTATTTTCGAATCGAGTAGAAAATAAAAATATAAATAAATAAATGCTTTACGCAGCAAATGAAAAGCGACCTTCTGTATACGGCAATGCGGAACTTTTCTCTCTACCTCCAATACCTAAGCAAACAACAACACTCTTTCGCGTTAAAGCTCGCGACCACGTGACCAGGGCGGATATAAGAATCTCAAAACACATACGAATACAGTTCTGTTCGAATATTTCAGCTAATTATTATTTTTTTATTGAGAGAAATGTATGTGGGGCAGTGCACCGGTTGCCCCTAAGGACGAGCCGCCCCTGAATCAAATGTTGTTGATGATTGTGATGAGACTCCTTTTAAATCATTAATCATTTTTAACCTAACCTAACAATTTTTTGCGTTGATTTTATCAGTTTAGCAACCTAGTTTAAAACCTCATTAGAATTAAAATCAACGATAATATTTCGGGATACAAACCACAAAATTATATAACACAATCATATTTTTGTACGTATTATATTCCATAACCAACATCAACTCTTGCACAAATGAATAATAAAAATATATTTTATTTAGATTGCCATTTGTGATTGGATCAAGTCATAGTATAAAATTAAACATATCACTGGAAAACACCGGAGAACCTGCGTTCTTGGCGCAAGTTCGAATATTGTCATCGGCCAAGGCGCCGATCCTGCAAATACCACCGCGGTGTTATCTCCAAGAATCGATATTGATCTGCGATTTTGATAATCCGTTCCTCCGTGACTCGCAGATGAATGTAATATAAACGACATTTTGTACACATATCGTTCACGATTAATTAACATATGTTGTTTGACAGAAATTTATAGTGGTTGAATTTTCAACAACGTCGCTGCTGAACTCGGATGAAATGTTGACGTTTAACATAACAGCGATCTCTGGCGGAGAAGAGTTGACTCCGGACGACAACAACGTAATATTGAATGTGCCGCTAAAATCAATTGCCTCATTTGAGATCGATAGGTATTATATTTTAAAATAAAAGTTGGTAAAAATACAGCATGTGATTGATTAAAATTGATATTAATTTCAGCAAAGTTGCACCGAGTCAGTTTATTTATATCAATGAATCTGAAACAGATGCAATACAAAACCTTTCAATCACCCATTCGTTTGAGGTATGAATTTATTGAAATACCAAAAATTACTATAAATTATTAAGTTATCCATTTACAGATTATAAACACGGGTCCTTCCAACCTCGATGCTGTAACATTTCAGTTCTTTTTGCCAGTAACGTACATGGATGAATCGACAAAAATTGTCTATAATATTATGAGCGTACATGAACCTAAAGTAAACATATTTAAATTAATTCAATAAAATGTTCATTAGTAAATATTAATTTTTCGTTATAAATCTAGGCATATATTGATAATCAACTGATGATTTGTAATTTGGTGCGGGGGTCATATTTTGATGACAAGATTGAGTTTCATACAAATGATATGCATGATGAATCATCAGAGACTGAAGATACGACAACATTCGAGAATATTTTACCACAACTGGATGAGGGTATTATTTTGATCTTTTGTCAGAGTTACATAAGATTAATCAGTATTTTGTGATTATGGTTTACTTAACGATTCGTAATCATTTTTTTACTAAAATTTTCACGATGATAATACTTCTTGTATAATATTATAATTTTTAGATATGACGTTTAGATATGAAAAATATACTTCTTTAATAAATATAAGTGACCGTGTGAATGTATCATTTACATCCCTCAATATCAACTGCATAGATACAGAGCACGTATCTTGTTTAATTGTTAAATGCGGAGGAGCTCTGCATACGATAGGAAGCAATGGAGCAGAGATCCACTTTAAAATTTACGTAAATCAAACAAATATAGGTAAAAGCACACAAATTGATACACTTATTCAATAATGAAGTGTAATATTAATATTATTTGATATTTTTAAGGAATACTGCTGAAAAAAAATCATTCTATGACGTTGTCTTCGTGTGCAATGGTCGATTCCATGTATAATCCAAGGTATGCGAAATATATCGTTTCATGCACATTGATTTGATGTATGATATTTTATTATACCTTTAATTTAACAGTGGCCGTGTTTACAACTGGGCAAGGTCCCATATAATTACGAGTAGTCATCCATCAGCTGAAATACCACTTTGGCTCATTGGTTCTAGTATTGGTTTGGGCTTAATATCATTAGCCATACTAGTATTCGTACTGTCCAAAGTAAATATTATTTGATTATAGAAAGTCCTTGACTTACGACCGCGATTATTTGATTTCGAAGGTTTTCGCGTAAGTCGAAAAATCGGAGTCCACCATAAATAAATATATACACTGAGGAAAACATTATTTATACATGTACTGTCATTTTATATGGTAATTTCTGTACAGGTAACTCCTGTTGAACACAAATCATTTAGTTTGTTTCGTGTTGCAAAAAAATCTAGATTCCCCTATTTGGCTCTACGTTTATTATGCAAAATTTGCTGATAAACTGTAAAATAATGGTATGGTAGTCGATTTCTATCAGTCCTTAATTAGTTAAGGGTTCGCCGTGTGATTCCTGTAATAACCTTTTCCAGACATCCTTCATACTCGACGGTATCATTTCATTCTATGCTTCATCGATTTTATTAAATTATATTGTTTTCAACAAACATGAAAGGTGTATTTATCACCCCTTTCTTGAATATATGGCGCATTGTTTTTCTTAAACAACAGGTTTTGACTTTGGATATGGTATTCAGAGGTAAAAATACAATACTAAAGGGGAAATTAATGAAGAGTCTCAAGTTCCAGAAAATGTCCCGGTGTATTGTCCCACACTGAGAGAGCTCAAAGTTCGAATTCTTCGCAATATTTTTATTGTTAAGCAGAAGCAGTCCATAAATATATTTTGTATGATCCAAGCCTTTACAGTTTCTTTGTCAAAAAACTGACAAATCGTTTTTAGAATAACCTTACATGTTACGAGAAGATTCCACGGATACATTTCCGCCGAGAAGAAAAGTTAAACGATCCTTTACTCCTCGGAATCCCGAAGCAGTCTTCTTCATTATATACGTGGTAGCATTCATTTCAAGTGGAGTCCCAACTCATCCACATTAAAGAAATAGATTTTGGGAATAAATTGTCCTTTCCAAAATTACACGGAACTCTTGGATATTTTTCAGCTGATTCTATGTCTGCACTAGCCGATTTGCCATTCATTTTAGGGGTATGCAGGTTTGATCGTTTTCTTAATCGATCAAACCATCCTTTGCTTCCTTTAAAACATTCTTCTTTATGTAGGGATTTAAAAAGATCACCAAGATATTAATCTTGGTGATTAAAAATTTTTGATTTGTGAAATTCTTTACAATTTAAAAAAAGATCGCGTTATATCGAATCCGTACTCGCCAGGATCGTCATGAACTATACTCTTCGGTAGATTTCCAAATGACAGATAGTGATTTAGACATATTAGAAGTGGTTTGATTTGCAATCTCCAGCAGCATTACCTCTAAGTATCTCTTTATCCACATAAGTGGTCTTCTAACCCTGAGGCGGGTCTTTACCTGGGTTATAAAATCAATGGTCACATTTCGTGTTCTTATGCTTTCGCTATATAGAATGAGACCTCTTCCGAGATGACGGACCAATCAGAGCGTCCGCATCCCTTCTCTTACAGACAATAAGTCTTCATTTTCATATCTGCCAAGCAAAACCTTGCTTTGTCAGTCAGCAGCTGGTCTTTGTCTCTTTCTGACAATCCTCAGGGTGATCTGCTCATTGTCATGTCAATCACGTCTCCAGGATTTCTCCTCGTACGAGAGATAATAGTCCTGGATCCTATCATCATCTCGTACCGGATTCGTCTCTGGATCTTTCATCACACCGCTTATCGAACTGACGACATCAGTATTTCATCAATATAAACCATTCATCAACCAAAACGTATTTTACTTTAATCCCGATCTTCATAAGCGATCGTCAACTACTGGACGGTCGAACGTATCGACGTGGCAGCGGTCGTGTACCTTTTGTAATATGCGAGCTCAGGTGCCTTAACATAATTGGTGGCAGCGGTGGTATACCATTTGTTGGCCTACTGTCGCGCCCCCTTAACACATGAGTAACTTAACTACGCGATCTCCAGGAGAGACACGTTCGTCCCAACCCTGATGACAGGACTGTGACGGTGATCTTCCAGATTATCTAGGCTCTTCAAATACGGGTCTGTTCGCCAGCGCGGATTGTGACAATAATAATCAGACGAGGTTAGCGCCAATTCGTATTTAATTCACGGTCTGATCGGGTGCTACAGACATCTCCTGTATCACACACGTCACCGAATTGGCCTGGATAGCGGCCTGGCTCTTCATAGCTCCGTGGAATCTACGAAACCATGATTGTGCCAACCGCCATCGCTGCCACGTCCAATACCGACACGCGGCAACACTCGACTATCTTTAGAGACTTTAAAATCTGGTAAAGATTTTTCTTGATTAAATATGTATTACAGAGCTAAACATAAATAATGTTTTATTTTAAATCGCGTAAATCAAGGACTCACTGTATATATATAATTTTATTTAAATAATACAATGTTAATTGGCAAAAAAATATTTTCAGTGTGGATTTTTTAAAAGAAAAAAAATAAGACCGAATGAAGGCCTAAATTTATTAATAGCCGAAGAAGATAAGGTACATCGTGTTGTATACCAATATGAAAATAATCGTGAAAAACTAATTATGCTTAAAAATATTTTAGGATGAAGAAATCGACGATGATGTTGAACCTGTGATTATATAATTGTAAAAAAATATATGTAGCTCGACTTATTTTTTATAGTAGAAATGTCCAATTTCTGAAATTTAGATATTTCCACTTGTAATGTAAATAGACGCATAAAAAACGTTAATTATATTTCGATAAATTAAATACATAATCATTACTTTGTTGTATGATTCTAGATTAATTACATATCATGTATCGTGGTAATCCTTATAATAATAAATCATAGAAAAATTTAATTGGTCAGTTTTTTGCAAATTATGTTTCATCCTAACTCCGATTATCGTGTTAGATATTTTCCAAAAAAAAAGAGATCAACAGGTTCGGGTCTTACTTTCAAAAAATTGGACGTGGCTTCAATTTTTAGTAAATTTTAATTTGGAAAATAATATTCCAATGAATATTATTCTCCAGCGCGACTAGAGAGTCTAATTCCGAAATTCCAGGCTCCCGGACAATTTTCAATACGGGTCAATCCCGAAAGATTGATTTTTTTATAAATCACAATCCATTGCCATTTGTACAAAATCATTATGTTTTTCTGAACGCTATTTCTAAAGTCCTACCGTGCCGATGGGGTATATTTGAGACCCCAAGTTTTTGATTTTTCTAGAATAACTCTATTAATATAAATCCCACATGTCACAAACTTTTGTATTTGTCTATAAAAGTCTAAAGAATAAATATAAATAATCTTTGAACTTTATTATCCGCAATTGTGAATAAAGAAATAAACAACAATATTCATTTCTATTCATTTTTCTCCCTCGTATCCGGTACGATGTGCAAGTGCGAGTGAAACAAGTGCGGCGACTCGTTATCGTTATTTATTTGAACTCTTGTCCCCAAAGTGTGTAAACATGGTTGCAACAGCGTTCGAAAATTTTGAATCGACAATCGATCGACTTATGGAAACTTTAAAAGATTTTTATTAATCAGTTGATTCTGATTTTCAAATTTCAGAAATAAGAAAAGCAAAATATAGTCAAAAACCGTTGTTGATGTCGTGTAGTTTTCGAACCGAGTAAAGAATATAGATCAGTGGGGCATATACAGGTCTGCCCCAAACAGAGTTTTACGCAGCAAACGAAAAGCTACCCTTTTGTATACGGTATTACGGAGCTTTTCTATTTACCTCTACTGACTGACAAACAACAGCACTGTACAGTAAATTGTAGTTAATTTATTTATTTGACTACGATGGATGGATATAAATTCGATTTGATAAAGATTCTAAAGATGCAAGGGGGAATGAGTCTCTCAAACTAATATATTACCCCAGTGGTTAATTTTAATATTATTTCGGATGAATTAGAAATTATATTATATTTTTTTATTATTATTAATTCAACGAAGAATAAATGACATTAAATGAATTAACCCCTTGTGTCATTTGCCCGAATACAACTCGGGTAGGTATTTTGCTGACACAGTGATTTGCCCGAACTGGATTCGGGCACATCGTACACGAAACTTTTTATAGTGATTTGCCTGAATCCAGCTCGGGTCATTCCCCCACCAGTCTAGAGAACGCATCGCGCGCGTTGAGTGACACATGTCGTAATTTGATCTTTCGATAACAATTACCCACTTTTTTCCAAGAGGTTGACAACAGGAGGGGTTAATTCCAACGAGCCAACATACCTACATAAATTTTATTATTATATATATGCCAAAGCAATGGGTCTCTTCCTCTTACTTGCCTCTGGCCAGTGTTATAAATTCATTGTTTTCCTCGGACACCTATCCGACTACTAACACTCAGTCGCGGTTAACTTACATTATCGAAATAATATGTATGTTACCTACAAGCCAACACACTGGTTATAGTCTGAACACTGAATAGAGTCAGAAAAAAAATGTGGTAACTTTTATTAGTCAGAAACGAACTTTCACTTATATTATACTGTAAAACAAGATAGAATAGCCTTTACAATATGTTGGCATGATTTATCAGGATGAACATTTTGGCTCGGGAATGATTTCTAATACGTGGCAAGAATAATATTTTTAGATTTTTCTGAGTTAACTTAGAACTAATGAACAGTTGTCGCTCTATCGATGACCGTTTTAATGGAAATTCTGACCGGATTTTCCCCCATTTACTTTCACACAATGAAAATAAATCAGTTTAAACAAAGTATACAAAATATAGGCGGATCTAAATAGCAGTGCACTATTAGGTTATCCGGAAATGATTAACTTTTTCTAATGAAATACAATCAAATGTGTGTGTTTTTTTTACTACAATATTAATTTAAATGTTTATATCATTTTCATAGTAATTGCGAGTTTTTAATATGAAAAAGCCAATTAGTCACATTAATCCACATCACTTATAATTAGTTATACATTTTTATTTCAATTTTAAGGTTAAAATTAACAACTCAGTTGTTGGAAACATGAGCAATTATAATTACTAACCGCTATAATAAATACAACAATATATTTAAAACCTAATATAATTTTGTTCTAATCATGGTAAATATTTTCCATAGTTAACTTCCAGATTTTACATCAAAAATAGCAATCACAGTAATGATAATAGAGTTTTTTTATATATGCGTTCATAAAACGTCGCATCCTGTACGTAAACAACACTGATAAGCTCATGCATATATATATAATATTTAAATAAATATATAGCAATGTTATGAATATTAAACAATGGTCGTACTCAGTGAATAGTGGAAGTGAATCATTAATTGTCACATCAGTGAAACGTGAAGTGCGTGTGTGCATTAGTCTTAAGACAGAACTTGACCTAGTGGTAGTCATAATTGGTCAATCATAAGATTTTAATACTTATTTTATATTAAATTTACATATATAGTTCAAATCAGTGAGAATTATCAGCTAATAATAAAATGATTTTCATAAAATTATAATTACTTCTGTATTGTATCGATGATTACATTCAATAATAAAAAATGAGTAAGATTTTCGCCAAAATAAATTTTACGCTCTTTTTATTTATTATATATGTTATCAATCGAGCAAATGGATTCTGTTATAATACATATAACAAAATCGTTTTTTCCCCCGATAAAAATAATACCGAGTCCTCGTATTTCGGATATTCCACGCTATTGCGGGACGGCGAAAAACAAACGTAAGTTTTACATTTTTTTTGTTGTTTTATTTATATATATATCTCTTAGATATTTGACAATAATCATATTGCAGTATAGTCGTCGGAGCACCACGTGCCGATTCCCTCTATGACGCAGCCGAAGATATTGTGAAACCAGGAGCTATTTATGAATGTCAAATAGACTTAAATAACAAAAACAACGTTTGCTTTCAAAAAAATCTAGATCTAACTGGTAAATATTATTAAAATCCACTTTAAAAGCTCTGTTAAAAAAAATACAATACATATTGTTTTTTTTAAATATACACCCCAAGCCTCGTATAACACGGCTTTATACAACACGGGCTAATGAATTGTGAAATATTTTTGTATAACACGGTTTCGGAAAAAAAACAATAATTAAAAATGAATTAACATGCTTGGTTTGTGACAAATCGTACTGAACATGACGAGACTATTTAATTTCGTTTGTTTCGTCATCAGTTGAATTTCTGCAATATTTTAAGAATCGATTCTCACTACATAATATAAAAACTCGAGGAGAAATTGCATCGGCTGACATAGAATCTCCCAAAAAATTTATTCCAGAATTCGCCGAAATTATAAAGAATAAAAGTTACACACCAAACCAGATATTAATGCGGACGAAACGGGATTGTACTGGAAAAGGATGCCTCGTCGAACATACATATCAAAAAGCGAAACAAGGGATTTAAGCTGGCGAAAGAAAGAATATCTTTACTCTTATGATGTAATTCTTCTCGAGAATTCATAATGAAGCCATTGTTTATTAATCGGTCTTTAACCCCCGAGCACTGAAAGGTTATGACAAAATGAATTTACCCTATTATTGGAGAGCCTATAAAAAGGCTTTGATCACGAATATTATTTTTAAGGTTTGGTTTTACAAATGTTTTATACCTGATGCAGAAGCTTAACAATGGAACCTCTCTTAACGAGCACCTCGCATAACGAGTAATTCGCATAACGAGGCAAAAAAAAGTGAAAAAATGGCTCCCTTAACGAGCGACATTTCGCATAACGAGTGACGCAAAAAGGGGAAGTCACAAACGTATGACGCACTTTTGTGTGTTGGATCGCATTTCACAGCACGAAGTTATGAAGGAGAGTTTGGAGGAAGAGAAAGTAGCAGAGAAACAATCTTCTGACGCAATAAGAGAAATGCTGAAAGCATGGGAAACTGTTTCATCGTACATTGAGAACCATCCTTCTAATAAGGAGGTGTATGCGTCACTACAAACATATTCAATGATAACGCTGGTATTTACATTTTCACCAAATTTTAAAGAGTCGGCTAAAATTAAAATGTCTCTAGACAGCTTTCACAATAAAAAAATAATTAGTTATTTGTCATAGAGTGATAAATAATAAGCTAGTTTCGATTTTTAAAAATGTTTTTTTTATCAGGTTGTTACGATCTTAAAATAACAATTTATAAGCATGTAATTTTATTTACCAATAAAGCGCAGATAGTATTCAGATGGGTGACCATTCAGAATACTTCACAATGACGCTGGTCAACGGAGGTGGGATGAAGGCTGACGACCTTCATTTCTAAAAAATAATTGTCAAAAATATAAGCTGGAAAGCGGGCAGCAGCGCTCTTCAGGTATAAAAAAGTACTGCAGTGCAGAAGGCAACGAGAAACCACTGCACTATATATTCCCATGGAAATCATGTCCATGGTCCTCCATAAGGGGAATCATGCACATGGTCACGATCCTCAGAAATGAAGGAAAGTGGATTAATATCTTATATATAAAAAAAAATATAATAATATGTAATCGCTTCACGACTCAAAAAAAAAAAATTTTATTTGAATAAACCTTAAAAAAAATATTTTGCATGGAACATGAAAAATGGTTTTATATTGATTTATATGAGAAAACTAGTTTCGCTTAACGAGTGTTTCACACAACGAGCAAGATTCTGGAATTAATTATGCTCGTTATAAGAGGTTCCACTGTATTAGGAAAAAGAATCATGATTTTAAAATATTATTGATACTGGACAATGCATCAGGACATCCGATTTAAAAATCCTAATGTTGAAATATTAGTTTTACCACCAAACACTACGTCTTTAATCCAGCCTTTAAACCAAGAAATAATTTCAATATTTAAAGCGTATTATATTCGTCGAACATTCGAAAAAATATGAAATGATATCGATCAGATGAAAATTTAACAGTCACACAAGCTATAATTTCTAAGATATTATTTCTGCATCTGTTAATGAAATAAATCGTTCGACTTCAAATTCTTTCTGGAAAAAGCTGAGACCAGAAGTAGTCCCTGCAGAAAATGTTGTACCATCAATAGAAGTTAAATACCAAAGACAATTAACATTTGGCGTGGTGTTGGTGGAGAAGCATTTCATGATATGGATATTCAAGATATCGAAGAAATATTGAAGGATCGCACGTTGAATGAAGAAGAATTGGTCAAAATGTTGGATGAATATACGATAATTGACGACTCGGAAAGCAGTTGCAGCGAAGTAGCTACGCGTTTCACTTTAACCCTTTCAGTGCGGGGCGCATGACGTACATGCGCATACAAATCGTGTCCAGGGTGCGGCCGCATGTCGTACATGCGCGAGATTCTTTAAAACTTTAACTTGTCGTTACATGTAAACTAGACCGAGTTAAGTGATGGTGTTTGTTTTAAAAATCAGCTAATAAACACAGCTATCAATAAATATACAACATATCACAAGAAATTTATAGGAACCATATAATATGTAAATATGAACAGTAACGATTCAAATCTCCGCAGTAGTATCGGTGACGTATCTCGGCTCAGGGGTTGTTGAGGGTGTTCCACGTACATTATGTTCCACATACACGTGTACGGATGTAATGGTATAAGAAAATTGCAATTCGCATTTTTGATTTTGATTCGCATTCCCATTTTTTTCTCACTTAATCTCTGTTTGAGCAATTGATATGTTGTTCGATTTATTATTACGAAAATAAGGCGAATCGAGTTTATTTTTTTAGTTGAGATGGAAGAACATATCTTAATCAACATGTTTGCATAAATGTCTTATAGGAAAATGGTCTAATATAGCGGTAAACGGTGAATACAAATTTACCTCGCCAAAAAAATAATTTGGTCCAAAACGGCGCCGCACTCAGATGCAGAATCGTATATAGACTCGCCGCATTGAAAGGGTTAAATACAATAAATGGCGGCTTGGGATTGGCTGATAAATTAGAACATTTTTTTATAGAAAATGATTCTATAATGGAAAGAAGTTTGAAGTTCAAGAGGGAATTATAACAGATCTTGGCCCCTTACAACGATATACGTAATATGTATACGCTAAAAGCAGACAATCGCTTAGTACAGAATTTTTAACCCTTTGAACTCCAATTTTTTTAAAAGCTTACCAGCAACTCCAAGCTATTTTCAACGAATTTGCTAAAAATTATATTTAAGGTAAAATCATCGGAAAAAAGTTAAAATAAATGAATAAAAAAATGAAAGTTTAGTAAAATGAACATAATAAAATATAAAATAAAAAGTGACATAATAAAATTGTTTTTTAAAGACATTCATAAATTATTTAACGGAAATACAATGACACATTTCCTTGCTATTCTTTGTGACATAGAAGAGTTGAATAATTTATTTGTCATTTATCGACTTGAGTCATCCGACTTTTAAATATATTTTTTTCGTTGAACAAAAAACAACTGTTTAATTTAAAAAAATATTAAGAATAATTTACCACTGTTTCGCTGAATTTCAGGCAACAGGAGGTATGGTAATCTGAATATTCACCACCGGAAGAGCAATATGTGGCTCGGGATGTCCATAGCTGGTACAACGAACAGCAACGGAACGCTTGCGGTAACTTACACGTTTTGTTATTTAATATATTGATGCATATTATACAAAAAAAATATTTACAAATTGCAGATGTGTGCACCGAGGTGGATCAATCAATTTCACAGAGACATGTATCTGGCAAACGGATTATGTTACTCGACAACAACAGACAAAACGACTACGTTAATACCACTAATGGATGCCAGTATGTCCTCAACAAATCAAAGAGTATAGCTATTTTATGTATTATATTAATGGTTTATATATGATTTCAGAACAACAGGGATTTTTATCATCGAGTACCCAAGCAGTGAGTTCGTATGGCCAGTATGCCTATTATTATGCACACGGACAAGCTGGAATGTCCTCGCAGATAACTGAGGATGGCAGCGAATTACTTATCGGTGCGCCAGGCGTCTACGTCTGGACTGGTAAAAAAACATCACTAATTAGACAAATAATATATTGTTGCCGTATTTAGGAGTATCTTTTAAATTATCATGTTTCAGGTACGGTAATTAAATATGAAATTTCATGGAATGGCAATGGTTATACAAAGTATTTGAAAAGTATTATTCCAAACCCTTACTACACGACAGATTTGACCGACGCTTCGTACTTCGGTATAACAGCTATTCAATAATTAAAAATTTTACATTATAAGTTAAATACTTTCGTTAATTATATAGGTTATAGCGTAGGATATGGTCAATTCTTCTCGAATAAGAAGAGAATGTACGTAGCCGGTGCTCCAAGAGGTGCCGATTACAAAGGAGAAGTGAGTCAATATCAAAAATTAACTTAACAAGTAGTATTAACGAGTAGTAAATTATATGTCACGTTAAAATCGCAGGTATACGTATTCGATTTCCCTAAACAAGATAATGAGGAATTGCGTATTAAAGCTAAAATGGAAGGTAAAACCATTGGAGAATATTTCGGCTCTACCATCGCTACGATTGATATAAACCAAGATGGACTCAGCTTCTTTTTGTCGATCTTGCGATTTTGCGCGGTTCTGTAAAAAATGCTTAATAACTTCTTACTTTTTGGAGAATAATTAAATTTGGCCAAAAGAGAAGTATTATATTATAGGTAATTTTAGCTTTGTAATAAAGGATGTGACGGGTTGTGCCACATAAATATTCCAAAAAAGTTATTTTGTTGATTGGATAAACAAAAACTGGAAAGTTTTCGTTCCAAATAATCTATTATTTCAAGGACAGTTTTTAAGCATAAATAAATACATATGTCATATATTTTACAAAGGGCATGCAGAGCAATAAATGAAACTGTGTCCAGTCGTAAAACTTTAAAAGAAAGCCTTTTGTAGCGTATTAGATAACACTTTTCTTGTGAACCCGCGTTAGTGCGGGACCGGGTGTTTACCGTTTACGAAAATTTCCGCACTAACGCGGGACCGGGTCCTTGAGTGTTAATATAGCAATACCATCTGATAACAAAAATACATCAAATTCATAATTAGGGAGTGTTCATTGAGCAAGATACCATCATATATGGAAGTTATCGAGACGGAGCCAGATTTGGTACATCAATCTCCGACATTGGAGATATCAACGGAGACGGATTCATTGGTATTATTATATATAATAATGTTTACCTATGTAAAATAAAACCAACTTCTAAATTTAAATGATTTTCTAGATGTGGCGATAGGAGCACCATTCGAAAACTATAACAATGGAGCTGTTTACATATATTTGGGAACAGAGAACGGGCTCAATCCCACGTATGTTCAAAGGATCACCATGGATAAAATGAGGGGGTTCGGTATAAGCATAACTAAGGGCGTTGATATCGATAATAATCTATGCAAAGGTTATTAATCCACTTAATATCTGACCGTCAGATATTGTAGATACACTAATTCTTTTACATTTATTTAGATATTGCAATTGGAGCACACGAGAGTGGAAATGTTATCTTATTGCGGTGTCATCCGTCAGTCGATGTTATACCCAAAATTGAGACCATTCCGTCTGAATTATCTTTAAACGACACAGAATTAACAGCGCAGATTTGTATTAAATTTCGAGGATATAGACAATATA
The DNA here is from genome assembly GCA_022495035.1 of Philopotamus ludificatus. Lineage (NCBI taxonomy): Eukaryota > Metazoa > Arthropoda > Insecta > Trichoptera > Philopotamidae > Philopotamus > Philopotamus ludificatus. The sequence goes on along the minus strand of JAGXCT010033281.1, from coordinate 6,868 downwards.
AAACTGGTACAGTGCATATACCACGGTTAGGTAAAAAGTGGATCGTATTAAAATATAGCTTACCTTTTTATCAGAGCTGGATGTGAATCTATACGTGGACCATGAATATAAGCGCGTGACATTTGCGGACAGAAACGACGCATTTTTTTCAATCACCGGAAGAGGTCAACAAGATATCTGCAAAGATATTCAGATCATTGTTCAAGTATATTTTACATAAATATGAATTTAATTAGAATGTCACATTAAAATATTGCAATATTTTAGCCGAACCGCATAGACTATTCACGTCCAATTGAAATAAAAATGACGTACAAATTGAAAAATGATCCAATGAGAGGTAAATTTACATTAATTCCTAAATACAGAAGTATACCAAATAATATAGTAATATACAAGTCTAGCTTCCACATAATTTACAACACCATAAAACTAAAAGAACAAATATGAAATGAAACTCATATATATTTTATAAATACTGTGATTATATTTTGTGTTTAAATTTTTTATTCAGTTATAGCTTAATTATTCTTATCTTGTGCATGGTTGAGCAAATCTCCTAGCATTTCGTCTAAATTTAAACATAAATTCAAATTGTTGTAATTGTTAGGGATTCTGGGACCGAGTTATCACTGTACTATATTTGTATCATCATCATCATCATCATTTGCCAGTCACAAGGCTCTCACTCACTGAGGGCATGGACCTTACCAGACTCTCGCTTGGTAGTTGAAGCCAAAGGAACCTGGGTATCACACGTGACGTGAGGGCTCCCTTTTCGTGTCCATACCGCGGGGACCCGAGCCGTCTTGGTATGCGGTTTTTTGTAAAGAGTTTCCCTCTCTTGGCCATTGCTGGCATTGGACATTATATCTACCACCCTGTTGGTATCAGATTTTACCCTCCCGACTGTGTCCAGGCAAGTAGGAGGGGTTTGTCTCGGTATTCGTTTGTTCTCTTCTCTAAGGCATTATCTGCTTATAATGAGTCACGAGTGACAAGTAGCGAGCGACTACACACGCACACCTATATAGATATACACAGGCATCCATATGCACATTTGCCCAAAACGAGTCTCAAGTAGCCGGTCGCAAGTGATTATTAGCACTGTCGCGCAATAGCAATCCTTTCATCATGGGAAAGACTTCCTCAGAGAGGGGTCCCCTAGAAAGAAGGAAGAGGAGCGAAAATATCGAGACTAGACCGATTATTGGTCAACAGATTAGGGTTTTCCTTCCCAGGGTATACTGGCTCTGTGGTGAGAAATCCGTTAGAGACCAGATTTATTTATGCACTCTATGCAGGTTTATGTTGACTGTAATATACAAAATGTAATGAGAAGCTGACCATCAGATAGTTGTGTTTCATTTCTGATAAATTCTTGGTGGCTAACCCCCCTGGTGATAAATAGATATTCTAATCCCTGTGTTATTCGTAGAAAAGTTATAGAGGGTGACCAATAAAGTGGCCGCCGGTTAATATTGGATATTTGTATAAAATCAAACATTAATTAAATGATTACTTTGCAGAATACACGTTTTGTCCAAACTGCACGGTGCTACGTCCGATGGCATCACGCAACTTGTCGATACGTGTTCCAATTGCTGCTGGTTGCGGAGATGATCTCATTTGCCGTCCTGATCTGAAGCTCAAAGTCGAACCCTTGACGAAGTATTATTAAAAAATATATTAAAATAATTGTAAATTTATCTTGGATGATGTTGTGTCAGACCGTATTTTATGTGTGGTGACTTCTGGCCATCAGTTGTGTTCCAGTCTTTGGTCCTACAAGAAGTGTTTTGTGTTCTATTCATCAGTTGGCAACTGAAGAACGTTATTTCAGTGAAGAAATATTTTATTTTGAACGTAGTGTAAGATGGTGAATTTTATACCCGACAAACAATTTATGCGTTATTGCATTTTGTATGAATACTGCTGAAGTGAAAGTGGATTATGACGTATTTTGTTCAAAAATCAAATCAAATCCAAAGTACAGTGTATGAGAATTAACTGATAAGCTTGCACTCTCTGAATCTTGTGTGCAAGAACATCTGAAAAAATCGTTAAGATTGGGAAACAGGGCGTATGGATACTGCACGGTATAAAAACTAAATTAAAATTAAACGTTACTTTAGTTTTTATAATTTTACTAGATATAGAGAGAAACAATATACAGTAGTAAACATAAGTATAAAAATAATTAATTTTCAACAGATATATAAAGCCAGTTGAAAAATGATTTGGAAGAATGTGAATATTTCTTAATACAATTAGACAAGTCAATAAATTCTTATATTCAGTGAATTAGTATGAAAGAAGAACACAAGTTAGAAAAAATACTGATGGTGCACCACGACTGCAATAATGAATTTATTTCCCTTTGCAAATAAGATTAATCCTTTCTAAACTTTATGTTTTATCTCTGCACCATCCACCAAGAATCATTATGAGCCAAAATATTAATCTTTGAACATGGTTTGAATGTATTATTGTTAAAATAATTATTAAAATTCAAGCAAATGGTTTAAAGTCCTTAAAAGGACGAATCTTTCCGAGCTAAGCTTATCTTACATACAGATATACGATAAAGGCAAAACACTTGGCGAATTTTTTTAATACATTTGAAGAGATAAAAAACAACCTTATTCTAAAAGGTCAAACGTATGAACAATTATATAACCTACAATAGTTGATGGTCTTTTAAACTGACATATGTGAAAAATTGTACAGTTTAAACCTAATTTTTTAGGGAAAAAATAAACATTTAACAATATACAAACACATACCAAAATAAAGTTTAGGATAAATAATGTGTAATACAATTCTCTTATCCAAGGATGAAAGAAGTGACTGATAAAAATAATTTGGATCTATCATTTTTTTTAAAAACGGTTTAAAAATTACTTCCAGCAATTTACCATGATCAGCTACAATTTTTGTAAATACTTTTTTGAGTTATATTAATATATCATATTAATATCTCACATATTTCAAAAAGTCATATTTTTTTTACGACACTATTTTTATGCCACAGAAAGATTTGCAATCACTGTTTTAGTTTATGGCCGGTTGAATTGATGCCACAAATTTGGAATAACACCGAAAAAATTGCCTTACAGCTTTCAGGATTGTACACTCTTTAAAACACAAGAACTCTGAATAAAATAATAATGTCTTTGTACTTGTATGAATTATCTTTTTTAAAAAATCAATCTTGGCCCACTTAATCTTTACAACTCATTATACTCCGAATAGAACGAAAAAAAATAAAGTTATGATTTGTTAATCGGTGTATACGTTGTTTTTAGGACATCTTATATATAAATATCGAGTAAAAATACTATTTATCTAATAGCTTTTTAATATAAAAAAATATTTTATTCAGATTCCCATTTATCATTGGAAGTCCCAGTATAAAATTGAACATATCACTGGAAAACACTGGAGAACCTGCGTTCTTGACGCAAATCCAAATTTCTCCATTAGCTGAGGTGCCAATACTACGAATACCATCGCGGTGTTATCTACAAGAATTGATATTAATCTGTGATTTTGATAATCCGTTCCTCAGCAACTCGCAGGCAAATGTAAAACAAGCAATATTTTGTACACTTATCGTTTACTATTAATTAACGCATATTGTTTGACAGAAATTTATAGTGGTCGAATTTTCAACAACGTCGCTGATGAATTCACAAGAAATGTTGACGTTTAACATAACGGCGACCACTGGAGGAGTGGAATTGACTCCGGATGACAACAGTGTGGTATTGAATGTGCCGCTAAAATCAATTGCCACTCTAGAGATCAATAGGTATTTATTTAAAAATGAAAATTGATTATATCCTTTGATTAAAATTGATAATAATTTCAGCAAAGTTGCGCCGAGTCAGTTCATTTATATCAATGCAGAGACAATACAGAACCTTTCAATCACACATTCATTTGAGGTATGAATTCATGTAATACCATAAATTAATACAAATAACTAAGTTGTCCATTTACAGATTGTAAACACGGGTCCTTCCAATCTCAACACTGTGACATTACAGTTCTATTTACCAGTAACGTACTTGGATGAATCGACAAAAGTTGTCTATAATATTATGAACATTGAGGAACCTAAAGTAAACATTTAAATAATTCAATAAAATGTTAATTTTTTAATATAATGTAATTTTGATGATTAATATAGGCTTATATTAATAATCAACTGATGATTTGCAATTTGGTTCGGGGATCATATCTTAATAATAAGAATGAGTTTCATGCAGTTGATATGTTTAATGATACAATAGAGACTGAGGATACAACAACATTTAAATCGACTACAGCTGAGAGTGTTGTATCACAACAGGATGAGGGTATTATTTTGAATATGTTTTTATTATATTATCGAAGATTTTATGTCGAGAGATCTTGTATGTATGAACAGTTTAATTATGTTTTTTTTTTTTTAAAACTTTTAAGACAAAATTTCAAGATATATTTCTTATTTACCTACAAGTAATGATATGAATGTACCTATTACATCGCTCAATATCAACTGCAGTGATACAGAGCACGTATCTTGTTTAATTGTTGAATGTGAAGGATCTCTGCATACGATAGGAAGCAATAGAGCAGAGATCCACTTTAAAATCGACGTTAATCAAACTAATATAGGTAAAAGCATACTAGATTGTTACATTTATTAATTAATTAAGCCGAATATTAATATTATAATACATTTTTAAGGAACATTGCTGAAAAATAATCACTTTATGACGTTGTCTTCGTATGCAATGGCAGATTCCGTGTACAATCCAAGGTATGCGAAATTCATTGTCATTATGCAAATTGGTTTGATGATATTATAATATATTTTTAATTTAACAGTGGCCGTGTCTACAACTGGGCAAGGTCCTATATGATTGTAAATAGTCCACCAGCCAAAGTACCACCTTGGCTCATTGGTCTCAGTTTTGTTTTAGGTATATTATCATTAGCCCTACTAGTTTACGTACTGCACAAGGTAAATAATATTAAACTATACGAGACATTATAAAAAATATGCAGAATTTTCGCCTTTTCTCCAAAAATCTTTATTTATAAGGTAAACCGTAATTAAATAACATTTTTTTAACACGAAAAAAAATATTTAAACGAACACTATACAAATATTACTCCGTAAGATTATTTACATTGTTCTCTTTTCTGGCAGTTCATGTAATTTGTAGAGGTTTTTTTACGAAAAAATAAATGTTTTTCCTTTTTACGTCTTCTACAGAGGTGAATGCTCTAAAGATTTAAAAATATGATAATCTGAAGGCGCAATATCTGGTAAATAAGGTGGATGCCGTAGAACTTATAAATCCATCTTTTTAATTTTTTCCTGTGTAATTCTTCCTGCGTGTGGCTTTGCGTTGTCCTCTATAACGTCCTCTGAGCCCCCCTATAACGTCGGGATAGGTTCCACGTAATAGGGGGGGACGTTATAGGGGGTTAAGGTTTTTCAATTTTATTTTTTGATTTAATGGAAATCAGTAAATCAACACATTCCCATTATTTTTTTATTTTTTTTTACATTTTTACGTGTTTACCAGCGCAAATGACTACTGAGCGATATCCTCTCGTATTTTGGCTGACGTAATTTTATAAAATGCGCTAGCAAATGATGAATAAATGTAATAAAAACTATTCCGGGAATATGTTTTATTCCAACCACTAAGTATAGAATTAAACATCAAAGAAATCGACGCATATGGAAATAATTATTGTAAGAGACCTTGTGTAAATTAGATCATATCATTAATAGATTAAGAGGTATGCACGTATATTACATAATCAAATAGTTAAAAAAAACGTGAGCATCGATTTACTCGATTATAACTCGTTCCATGGATATAAAAGTAGAAAATATTTTCTTACTGTATGTGTGAATATCCTTGGAATGCTCTGATAGTCTCGTACCGATAGCCTCGTGCCGATGAATCACCAAAAAGTTTTATTTAGTTTCGCCGGATGCGTGTCGATGTCAAGCGATCCGAAGCTACATTATGTCATTGCGCGAACGTTATAGGGAGGTTCGACGTTATATGAAAAAACCGCCGCAAAGTTATAGGGGGGAACGTTATATGAGAGGACGTTATAGGGGGGTTTACTGTATATGGTTATTTGCCAAAACTGATTGCTTTTTTAGCAGTTTCAACCTTTCTATCGATTACGCCCAAAATTTTCAACCCAACCCAAAAAAGTATCTTTTTCAAGACTAATGATAGTCGAAGGTTTGAAACTAGTACTTGATTTGAAGAAAGCCATTGCTATTTGTCCTTGGGTTGTGGTACAACACCCATTTTTCATCACCAGTAACATTTTTTTTTTTGAAATGTATCCGTATCAAAGCTATACAAGAGGGACGAACAGATGGTTATCCTGCGTTCCTGAGCTGTTTGTGCGGTACCCAAAATCCTCATCTATTTTTTACCGATCCTTTTTAAGTGTTGTCGCATGCCGGTATTAGAAGTGGCGGCAATAGTGGTTGGACACAATCGTAGTTTCGTAGATTCTACGGAGCTATGAGGATCCAGGCCGCTATCTCGGCCAATTCAGTGACGTATGTGCTACAGGAGGTTAAATACGAATTGGCACTAACCTCGTCTGATTATTATTGTTACAATCCGCGCGTGACAGTTCGGTTTCCGGGCTTTTGGCTGGCGACCCGAAGACCCGTACTCGAAGAGCCTAGATAACCTGGAGAACGTTCGTCCACAGTCATGACATGGTTGAGACGGAGGTGTCCTTTAGGTGTCAAAGACCCGCCTCAGGGTTATAAGGCTGTTTTAGACTATCGCTAAGGCGTGCAATGTTGGCCTGCCGGCCCAAAGAG
>JAGXCT010033280.1:0-26731 GCA_022495035.1 Philopotamus ludificatus | reverse complement strand
GGCAAACGCTTTTTTGCGCTGCGACTCGGAACAGTCCCGCGCAAATAATTATAATTTTCAATCTTCCGGACCACCCCTAAATATTTACCCAAGAGCCGCTATTGGATATAAGTTAATTAATATTCTGAAGATATCGAAATAATCTACAGATATAAAAAGATCGATTAATAAAATAATATATTTTTTCTTGATAAAAATTTTAGGAATATTTTATAAATTTATACCTAATTAGGCGAAAAAAAATTCAGTACACATTTAAATTATGCGCGATCACGAAAACACACTTTCTTTAATTATTCGCGACGCAAAAAAAAAATCCGCCATTGCGTTTGATGCTCATTTTTTCGCGCATTTATTTTAAGAATCTGTAATTGGGGATTGAGCATTGAATAATATTTTTTTTATTATATATATATTAATATAGTTAATTATAAACTGTATCTGTACAATATTTCCATATTGTTAGCCTTTCGAATCGGAATCTTAATTGGCAAAACTTTCCGGTATCTCCTCTCAAAATCCACAGGCGAACATAATAAAATTAAGGTCAGTTATCCTTAAAGGACAATGTAAGCATAAAACAAGTTATCGCAAATTGAGATCTTTATTTGATGTTGAAACTTTTACTATATTCAGCGCCGCCCCTAAAATTTTCGAACAATTACCAGGCTGCCCCAGATTTTATCCCATTTACCACCACCCCACCTCCCTCAGTCCATATTTAAAAAATGGCGATCTCGTCAAAAACGTTTTGGACCATTAAAAATGTGACACTTCATTAAGTTTCCAAAGTGTTCCCCATTGACGTTATAATTATATCTGAAATTGTTGTCCGTGCCTTCAGATATCGAGCCCGGTTCAAGTCCCTATCCGAAGGAGCCGAGGAATTGCGAGTCCTTCTCCTCGCACTGCGCAGATAAGGAGACCATTTTACCTCACAATGGCAGAGGACAATTGTGTCCTTTTCATGATACTAAACCTACCCGCCCTTCACTGAGGATTAATTCAATTTGAAATTGTTTGAATTTTCAGTCCGTAAGGAAAAACCTTCCTTTGTGACAGTTGTTTTTAATTAAAGCATTAATTAGGATAAACATGAAAAATACGGGAAACAAAACATTTCTTTTTCGTATAACATCTTTTAGTATATTATCTCTTAATTTACTTAATCTTGAGACGTATCAATTGAGAATATGCATTAGATAATTTTATTTTACTTTGTATTATATAAATACAATATGTCGATTTAGAGAAAGTAGATTTTGTACTTATCTACAAATAATATAAAAGCTGAACGCTCTACGAATCGAGAGAGTAATGAAAAATACTTTTCTAGCAGGAAGACGTGCTAAATTCCCATTGGGTTTCCGGTGTCAAATAAACAAAGAATTTGTCCCAATTTTCTCTTCTCCAGGAATAGAATTGCTTTTCGCATTTCTCAATTATTTTAAATTAAATAGTACTCCATTATATATATTTTTTAATATCGCAATATCACGTTTAAACTGTCACATGTTTCTGGAACAACCCATACATAATTTATGATTTAGTGAAGTAGTGAAGTCAACCAAAAACCCGAAACATTGACTCGCGCCTTTCCCTAATAGCCTAGGATGTAAAGGCGTTTCACTAAGCGCCTTGCGCGCAAGACGAATTCTCACCGCACGTCTCTCCCACAACATATTAAGCCGAAACCAAACTAAACGACACAGGGCGCACGACGCAAAGCTCCGCTCTATACGAAGAGTGAGCGCGGGCGACACTAGCGCCACTGGCGGCGCGACACGTGCACATTGCCAGCACGCTACGCACGGCCCCTCGCGGCGTTCGGTGCGGTTGCCTCATCAGGTACTCTATTAGGGTTGAGCGATACAAAAGCGCACAACTTGAACTAAGATTAGCCCAAATTTGGCGACTAGGGTGTGGGCTGTGGCCCTATCAATATTCTATCCGCCGAGCGCGTTTATCTCGACGAAGCCCGCACAGGAAGATGGAAGCGAAAAACATGGAGTAAACTAATTTATTTCGTTGGTACACCTGCGACCTCACTTCTCACACCCTCCGACCCACAGCCGTCTATCGCAAAACCTCTAAATGAAATGAATTATTAATTTATTATTATAAATATGTATTTTTTTTCAGGTTATGGGAAAATAATAACGTCACGCTAATATTGTTTTAATTTAAATAAATATATAATAAAATACGCTTGATAATGCTTGAGATACAGATGAATACCATTTTATTTCACCATAATAAAATATGAGGATGTTCTTCATCCAAGTATTAGCTGCGTATCTACGAGACATAATTCAATTTTTGTTACCTTCGAGCTATGACAATTACCAAGAGAATTTTTAAATTTTTTTGGGAATAAATGACTATTCACAAGTGTCAGCGGTTATTTAAAAGTAACTATGTTGAAAATTCTGATCAATAAGGTTTCAGGAAAAACTCGCATAATATAATTATTTTAACTTATCGGTCACAGATATTAGAAATTAATAATCATTACGGCTTTATTAATAATATATTTGTATTAACTGATTTTTCTCCATATTACTCTCGATATTATCCATAACTAAACTGAAAGTGTTAAAAATGTTACTTTAAGATTAAAGAAACTTATAATAATATTAACATGAATATTAATCTTTTTAATCTCTTAAAAAGCTCCAATAAGTAACGTCATCGGAATACTGTGTATTTTAACTGGATAAATTATGTTATTTCGATAAACCTCTATTTGTTTATTATTTTTTTTTCAATTAACCCTTAAATGCATGTTGTTGCAAAACTACAACAATACATTTACGGGCTTATAACATATATGCATTGTATTGTATTACTCCAATAAAACCAATGAGCTTTTAATCAGACAATTCATAATAAATATTTCTTCATTAGGTGGAGATGGTGGCCATTTTTTATGTTTTTTTATTTATGTTTAATTTTTTGTTTTTTTTTATTGTAACTATATGTAACAGAGTGAAATAAAATTCATTTACATACCTAAAAAAGGTTAGTCTACTATTATTTATTTATTTATATTTTAGATATTTATTAATAGCTGCATAAAATTAAAATAAATGTTGTAGAAATGGAACACTATGCATTAATGAATATGATCCTATGGTTAAAAAATTTGTTATTTTGTTATTTATAATGGCCTCAAAAAACGCTGTTATGTTTTATGACAAAGATTATTAAAACGATTTTATGAGGGATTGCATGAATCAGAAGATAACGAGGATTATCCCGATTTTGGTACTTTCTGCACTGTGAGAAATGGGTATGAAGCCGTAGGAATCGATCCTATTAATGTTCTAACATGCGAAAAATCATAACTGTTGTGAAATTTTCATTTAAATAAGAATGCATAGTGTTGTAGATATACAACTTTTTTTAAATCAATTTAGATAATTTTTTAAATATTTGATTTGATCATTTGTACTAGCGCTTTTTTCAGATATTCTGAAAAAAATGCTTAATTACTGATGCTCAATTTTCCGTGTAGGTGGTATTTCTCAATGGTGGCAATACGTCGTTATTTCATTTATTTTTATCCTCAAGAACTAGGAAAAAGTCACAGCTGAGGTATCATGCATTATGGCACAACCTGAAACTTTTTCAGCAACTAACATTAAAGTGAGCATCCTATATGTCTATTAATATCTAAATACGTCAAGAAAAAACGGGGACTAAACAAAAAATAATTTTATTAGCTTTTATTTTATTTTATTTATAAAATTAGGTTTCGATTTATAATTACTAATTAGGTTATATTATTTTTATTCAGTGTGGATTCAGACATTTAAATCTGTCCTCTTTTTAGCTATGTTATTCTTTTTTTCTACCTTTTTTAATCATTATTTTTATTAAAAATATTGGTATTACATTAAATATTTTCATTTATTTCGTATTATTATTTTTTATCTTAAATTATCTTCTGTGCTATATGTCCAATTTTCATGTTTTCATTTTATCAAAATAATTGAATTTATTAAGCCTCACGGTCTCTTCAGAGCCGTTTCGCGCTCTCAATAAATATTATTATAAAAATACGGGGAGTTTCAAAGGAACAGAATTCAATTTCCCGGATAGATTCTTTCTGAAACAGAGTTTTATTTAATTTAAAAAATACCGACTGCACTTCATTACGGATGTGAATTGCAGCGGAAAGCATTTTTCCACCGCTAGAATTTTCTTTATCATCGTCGGCAACATATCCCGACGCAGATGTTTTCCAACGTCCCGTTTGAACAAAGAAAATTTAATTCGTCGCGGAAAACACTCGTCCAATCAAATCCGTTGCGTGCTCGGGTATTATAAGAATTTTTCAGGATAATATCCGGAAATACACACAAAACGCTTCAATCGGACAAATGTGTATTTTTTTATTCTTAAAAAAACTATTTATGTATGTAAACTACTTCATGCTGAGCTGATATCGACATGTTCCGGTTACGGTCATCGTCACGCTATTTTGCCCCGCTTATGTCTTAAATTACACACGGCGTTTAATTGTATCATATTTTTAAATCAAATACCGCAATAAAATGCATACACATATTTTTTTCGTTTAAATTTGGATTATATTAGTATTTTGCGAATGATAAATTAAGTTTAATTAACCATTACGGTGGCAGTAGTGATTTATTATTCTCGCCAAGGCGTAGCAATTAATAATGGCTCGTAACACTTATTTATTAGTCTGATTTATACTATTTTTTTAATGGTTATAATATCACATATCTTATGTATTTATGCTAATATTTTTTTAATATTAATATTTATATATTTCGAGTCCATCATTAATCTTGGCCGTTTCTGAAACGCTCTGATAGTATTTTCAGTACACTTTTCCACTCTCCGCGTTTATCGTCCTTTGTCTACAGTCACGTACATTCTCGACCGTGATATTAAACTTGGAACTTCATCTCGGCGCTACTTAGTTTATAGTTTTGAAACGTCGCCACTACAAAGTGATGGGAAAAAAATACAAAAAAATATTTAATTGCTGGCAATTTTTCTTCGGTACTTTTCCTTACGTCCGCGCTGAGAGCTATGGTCGTTCTGAAAATAAGTTTTATCGCTTTTCTTTCAGCTCGAACATTTTATTTATCACGCATCCTACGCACAATACTTATAAATCAAGTCGTGAGCCTAACGACATTGTTCGAACATCGTTCATCCTATCTGTTTTATACGTAGGCTGATATTTCAGATTGGTTTTATATTGTCATTTGTTTTATCTTTCAATTAAAATAAGAATTTCGCACTAAATCTTATGGAAAATTACATTATTTGAGCTTATTATATTATTTTAGCTCATTATTATATCCATTTTTTTTCATATTCCAGATTTTTGTCGATCTTTATGCATAGAAAAAATACGTTATCGCATATATCTATGTATGTCTTTATGACAGAGAGGTCTTCATACATTTCACGCTGCTGAAAAATGTTTCATACACGTTTTTAAATAGAACGGATTTGCTCGTTTTCAGGATGAGCTATACTTCAAAACGTTTCAATGGAATCTCTATACGGTTATTCAGCGCACTCTTTTTCACTATTTTATTTTCAGTTTCGGCTTTTGGGTCTTTAGTAATTTTTAAAAGGCTCTCTTTTGCCTTAAGCTTCTTAACGGATGACAGTTATCCGTGTGGTGAATGCGAGGATTTCCACTATACATCAACACATACTCGTCTCGAAACGCTCTACGCATTCTGATACGAGTATCTCGAGTATTAATGTATACGTTTTATTTTTTTTGTTAACGCAATTTTCTCTTAAATATTATATATTCTATTTGTCGTATAAAATTTGTTTCAGGTATACGCTTTCAGAGTGGCAATGACACATTATTGTTGCGGCAGCCGCGGAATTTTCGCTTCGGAATATCGCCACTGCCGACTGTTTATCGACGTTTTATTGACACGCGACACGCCATTCCCCTGTTGCCTTGTTTCATGAATTTTCAGCTTATTTCAGCTGAAAAATGTAATAATTTCGATTAGGGCGATTATCGATTGGCGACGTGGCGCGTCGCCAATATAACTCGAAATTTTCTACGAGCAGAGCGAAAGCATTACGCGGAAATATAATAATATAAAAATGTTTTAAATTTATTTTTAAAATTATATTTCAATGGAATATTACAATATTCTAATTTAAATTAAAATAGAATATACAATTACCTTTATTCCCTGCATACTATACTAGTGAATTGCAACTATCGGACTCGGAAAATGCTCTCAAGCATTATACCCACAAAATTCTTCTACATATATTAAAGATATCAGAATCACATCTATTTCAGATATTAAAAATCAAAAATTATACTTGAGACAGCTGGTAGTAGTAAGGAATAGGAAAATAAAATCGAAGATATTACGGAGCATAAAATTAAATTCTGACGGACCCTTCAAAATTATGTGGATCTTCTCTTTAATGTGATGACATCGGAAGTTATATGATTCGATGTAACGCGATCAATCTTATTCCAACAAAAGTAGACACTATAACGGAATTTCCTAACCTTTTTTTGTCCCATTCTCCCCTTTTGCCTTTTAGGAAAATAGTGGATGAATTTATTTGCCAAAATCCTTTCAAATTCTGAAAGAAATCATGTTAAAAGAAATTATTTAACCTTAATATTGTCCTCCAATTTTCGATCTTGCTCATAAAAGCTCTCTTTGCATCTGAAGTTTCAGTTTATTCAACTGCCTAAAAATGTCTACTAAATAAGCAAGGCGCATAATCCATTAACTGTAATTTAAACCAGGCTAAAAGTCCAACTTCTTTTGAACATCATAAATATTTAGCACGCCTCTAGGCTGAAATACTCGCTCAGTTACGTGACCTGTTGAAAAGCCATGAGTAAATCTCTAAAAGCTGGAAACCTCGATTTTTTTAACCTTGTGCTTCATTTTTAAAAAGTCCACAAAAGATTTATGAAATTCACCTTTTTCATAAAAAAGCAGTAGGCTTTGTAGTTGTTTTAAAAAACGAATAAAATAAAAACTGTTTTTACACGAAGCTTGATCTTATACAAAACCTGATCTTTCATGTATAATGCCATGTCACTGATCCTGCTTTGAATAGTGAAGTTCATTAATAAAACTGCGGCTATTTTCTTCTCCAATCCATTTTACAACTTAATTTTCACCATTCTGAAAGCACAGGGTTTAATCAATGTTTCAGCAATTCGAAGATTCGCCCCCTTGAACTCCATAATTTCCCCCCAATGGAGAATTCCACACCGGTTGGGAATAAGGTATATTGAAGTATACAAGAAGAAAGCCTCTAATTGATTTATAGTATCGAAAAGGTTTTATATTTTTCCTGATAAAAAGTAATTTTTCATTTTTTTAAATATTTACAAACCTCTACCCACGTTTTAATTTTTTTTTTCACTCCTTTATTTATAAAGCATGGTGCAAAATATAATAATTAAAATATATAAATTAATGAACTAAAATTATGATTAAAATAACCTAAAATATGTTTAAATAAAAGCTCGAACACTCTGGCATTTTTCACTACTTGGAAAAACTCCGAATGGTTTTTTTTTTATAATATCATATGGATTAGACGGTTTTATTAAAATCAGTTTTAGAGCTTAATATATTTAAATTAATTAAATATTAGTTAAGTTTCAAATGAATTGTTTACAATACTCTGTAAGCTTATTATTTTTTTGTTATATTTTTATTTTACAATTAGGAAAGTTTTAAGCCTGCAAAATCTAAAAGCATTCAGAGACTGCAATTATCAAATCTCAAAAAATCAACATTATTTTTCATTTACAAATAAGTCCTCTTTAAATTCGTAATACACTTAGACCTCCTTTAATGAATAAATCAGGATCAGTTACACCCATATAATATTTGTAAAATGGGCTTTTTAATTCTCATTTGTAAATTGAACGAATCAATACGACGATTATTTTTCATCCGCAGATTTAACCGTTTAGACGCCACGGCGTGCAGGCACGCGAACCCGGCTAACCAACAGCGCTACGGCAAACGCTACTACGAGTTTATTTATGAATAAATATAACATTTTTAAATGAAAATTAATGCAGAGATATATTTTAAATGCAATGTGATTGTTAGAATGTCGATATGTTTAGCCGTTTCATTTTATTTGAAGTTTATACGGCGTACGGTAAAAATCCATATAATTCGCTTGGCGATTAAAGGGTTAAATGACGTTGTATTACGTATTTACGAAATATGTAATTTGACCTTAAATGTATTAGAGCTTTTTCTTGTCTTCCAATCCCTTATAATAATAGAAAGCAATTTTTGATATAGAGTTTTGTTTTTTTCGGAAATTCTGTCCTTACTTCCCTAATGTTACCAATACGTCGTTCTTTCTTGATTTTTTTTCATTTCTGAAATAAAAATAAGCTAAAGAAGGTTATGCTCAACTAATATAGATACTGAGGTAATTTTTTGTGAATAATTTATTTATGTACAAAAGGTCAAATGATGACAGCAAAAAATCTCCATATTTTTAGGCTTTGATTATGAATATCAAATGGTAAAATAGTAATGTATAAAGTTTTTTTTGATGTACATGAATACCATTGAATCCCCGGATGTAATCTAGACATATTTTATTATGTATAGAATTTTTTTCCGCCATTGTTAGCAGCTCTATTTAATTTTCGCATAAAAATGCTTTCTAAAGAATAGCACCTTTTCATTATTCACTGAAAACATATATATATTCGTTTCTATATAATATTAATATTATTAAAACTAGGGTATCAGTATATGTAGAGTAAATTTTCTAACACTGAGCCGGTTGATCTCTGGAGAATACTTCGCTGTAACACTGATCGGTGGGCCGACGAAGACTCAAAAAAAATGAGATCGTCTAGAAAAAAAATTGACCAATAGTCGTCGGTCATAGACCAATGGCTTGTTTCATACACTCATATGGCTAGATGAATGAAATATAACGGTCTGCCCATTCCGTCCCATACCACTACTCGACGATGGCGACGACAATTTGGTGCGAAGCCATAAAAGAAAATGGGGCCCCTTTATTTACAGACAGGGCCCATTTTTAAGATGTTATCGCCTGGGCGTAAGGACATAGAAAACACTAAGTGATACATTCAACGATGTCCCGGGATCAGATATGGGCTCTCGTCTTCCGCATTCTTCGGACGGGGACCGGAACCGGAACCTCGGATGGCCACTTGCAGATTTATTGTCCATATACGGTTATTGATGAGGTGTGCATTAGCGGCGGCGCAAAAATATATAATATTTCACGGATAATAAATTTTCGGCAATATTTTATATTCACTCTCCATCCCTCTTATCCCGGATTTGGTCCTGTCTAATTATCCCGCGTCTACTTACACAAACCTCCCGAGTAAATATAATTTAAATTATGATAATTAACCCAGTTCGGATACTGGAATCTGCGCAGAAGTTTTTCCATTCACTAGTTTAAATTTTGAAAAGAGATTTGAGGCGAAAATGTTTTCCCTGCTCCGTTGCCTACCTGCTGCGAGAACTCTAATTCCATTCAGGCCCGCCGAGGTTGAGGATACAATTTGGTTAATTAAAACGTAACACTATTACTGTTTACGGTTAACACTTCAAGTTGCGAGGGTCATTAAATTAGTATTCATTCATTCTTGGCGACGGATGCGGGACGGAGGAAAAACTGATGGAAACTTTCGATGACGACATCCGTTTAAAAATGAATAAATTTCAATTATCTTTATTAAATAAACAAAAAAAAAATATTTCGACCAATTGTGGATAGAGTGGAAAGGGTTAATATTTTTATTTTCGTAACTATATTTTATTACTACATGTCTATCAATTGTTTTGTATTATTATAATAAATATACAGCTAATTTTTCCGTTCATCGCGCCTCTGGTATGTGCAGATTCGTTACATTACGATCTTTTGATAATAATAAATTATCGTTTAGAGCAGGGATGAGCAACCTTTTTTAACAACGGGCTACCAATTTAAAAAAAATATGATAATACAAACACTGAATTATGAGCCCAGCGTATCTCAATATTAACAAAATAAACCTCGTATAAAAAATACAGAAATGAAACACTTAATAACCGATCTGTCATGGCGGCTTTTAATCATCCGCGTACTCCGAAGGGGTCTATTTATAATGGAAAATAGCATACCCTAAGCATTTCAAATCAAGATATCAATGATATTTTTCATAGAGACGGATTATTCGAAGAATAATTATAGTTATTCATATGCTTCAACATTTGGTCGATATTTTGAATTTTTCTAGTAATTAATATGAGACTGTACGTTTCAATCGCTCTTGACACATTGTACTGGATGCGAGCGAGAGAAATATTGGCTACAAAACGTGGCTACAGAAGCGAGTTGTTTTTTATGTGACCATTTTTGGACGAACCTCCGTTCTATTCTCAATAACTTTATTGAACGTATATAAACAAAATCATAGGTAAAATGAATAAAAAAAACATCTATAGGGTTCGATTTGACATCCTATTCAATAAAAAACATTTTTTTAAATAAATTAATTAAAAAACGTGGTAAATTTTTGTTTTGGCCAATATGTCTGGTCCTTTTCCACTTTTTTCACAGAGTGAAAAAGGTTAAAAGAGTAATTCGGGAAAATAGAAAACTTGTTAAAAGTTAAAATGTAAAATTCTCGAAGGGTCGCACAAGAAAGTGTGACGGGCCGCATGCGGCCCTCGTGCCGCGGATTGCTCGCCCCTGGTTTATAGTTTCATAAAAGAGAATTTTATTACACCAAGCCGTGCCGATGGGGTATATTGGGAACTTGAAATTGGGTTTTTCTCGAATAAAATTTGATGTAAAAGTCTAAAGAACAAATATTATAAATAATCATTGTTTTGTAATATCTGCAATTGCGATGCACCCGATGCTTTTTCTCGCTCGCGTCTTGTACGGTGTGCAAATGCGTATGAAACGTGCGAGTGATACGTGGGGCGAGAGCTCAGTCTGCGAAAAGACATTTTAATTTACGCGTCATATTGATTATTTAAAAAATCCAAGTTATGAAGCATATCATAAATAATTTTTATTCTTAGAAATCTTAAATCAGTATAAAAAAATTAATCGTCCATTTTCTTAAACCATGCTATATCAAAACCGTGCAAAAATACAGACAGGTGTTCATATTAATATATTTATACACCTAAAAATAAATAAAATGAAGTCAAAAATTTAATCTGGATTATTTTCATTGCTCAATTATTATTTAATTATAATATAAACTATAAAATTAAATTAAATACTTAGTTTTTAATTTAAAAGAAATTACGACACGTTTGAAAAACTTATTTTTTCGATATTTGTTCATATTTTCACTCCGAAATCTATTTATTGTGCCTCAACATCTTTCAGATTTCTTTTTATTTCATTATGAAGGATGGATTCTGAATATCTAAGCTTTTACTGACTGATATATTTATCAAACTAGTATATATTTTCAAGATTAAAATTAAAGCTGTTTTTACACAATATAAAAAAAATATAGTTTCCATCATTGTTTACAACTGTTTGCATGTCTTTTACAGCTTTCCCATTCTAAACTTAGACGGCTTCGAATAAAAATACTGGTTCAAATTGTTGTCAACCTCTGCCGCATTTCGATAATGTTAAAAATAGTTTTAGTAACAATTGCACCGTGTTTGAATACAAACTAAATCGGTTCATAAAATACGCGATTTCTTCTTGGTTCACTTATTATTTGTATTAAAATCAAGTATCAAATAACGATGTTCTGGGTCAAAGCGGCAACGAACTGAATCCCATTACGCGCAATTTCCAAAGGTGTCCCATCCCCAAAGACGTCCCGGCTGCAACCTTAGACCTAAGACCCAATAACGTCTCTAAATATTGTCTCTTCCGTATCCGCCGTCTCCTTCCGGCCATTCTTCCCCCACTGACAAGCTACGACAAATTGGTTTAGCTTTTGCAAGTCTCTCCGGCTATGTGTCGCGGGTGGTAGCCCCGGGCCCACCGAATATAAAGGCCATTTTATTTACCATTATTATTACTGTTTCCCTACTTCATTGCCGCCATTACCCAGTGCGTAAATAAAATTGTTATTTTATTCGGCAGCCATACACACAGAATGAAACGTGACCCCATAAAAAAATTCTCTCTCTCTCCCATCTTCGTTTATGACCCCTGATCCTAGAAACAATCAAAGAATTTACCGGCGTATTTAATTATTTATCATAAAATATCAACAATTGACGTCACTAAGCTCTGTATGACTGATGGAGTGCCATTAAATAAATTAGTTTATTTCCGTTGTTTCGCCCAAAATATTAATGTCGGCAATATGTTCACGTCAACGACTCAGTTAACGTTTACAAAATGACGTCAAATTCTATTACAGATTTAGTATTGGTTTATTTTTAAAGTCTCTGATTAAAATGCGATATTTTATTCGGGCAGACATTGATTCGGGGTTTAATTCCTGATTGATATGCGTAATCTGAATAAAATATGAATGCGAGCGATTTAGAGCGTCCGACTGGTGATTTATATTCAGGAGCGAAATAATTAGGTAAATCCTTAGATACCCTCTATTTTTGTTTCAGAACCTTTCTGAAAATAGGTTTTTGGGCAACTCGTAGATTATACAACTAATGAAGTACATACGTTGGGTAATATATATTGATCGGATGCTTTGAACACGACTCTATCCTTCAAGATGCCAAGTTTAACGACTGAACGTAAATAAATTATAATTATTTCGAGGAAAATCCCAAGAGAGTAATTTTAAGCTAAAACATTTTACAAAAAAACAGTTAAAATGTAATGACACGGATAATTTTTTTCGTGTTGTTTGTATCCGTCGAAACAATTTTGATTGTGCCGAATTTTCCGGACAAAGAACGAGATGTAATCCGTTGACCGCGACGCCGGAATGTTTTGGCACAAAGTTGATTAGCCCTTAATTCCGGATCGGAATGGCGGATCAGCTTTCCCCAAGTCAAACACGCCCGAAGACAAAAGCCCTTTGATTGGTCAAAGGGTACCGACTCCATTCATTAGCGACCGGTTCGTCGGAACCGATAAAACCGACAGTCGACGGCAATTGATTGGTTGCGACCCGCAGCTCGCGCAGACCTTGTACGTAATTCCTTGCAGTTCAATAATGACGATGCCGGAAAATGGGTAATAATAATAAAATCGAAAAAGAAAAAAAAATCATTATATTCTCGTTGAATAGACAATAAAGAAAAATTAATTTAAAAAAAATATCAATGGTTTTTCGGAATTTTTACTAAAAAACACCGAAATCAGATAATCTGTCATTTTTCTATAGTAAATAATTAAAGAACTATTTATTTATTTATATTTATTAACGCTGATATTTTATTACATTATATTTACCAAGCTATGTTATAAAAATAACATAAAATATACAGCTGCGTCATTAAATTTCGCGAGTTTTCCTAATGCAGTTTTTCAAAATGTTTTCTTTTTAATAATTTGTATGTTAAAAAATTCGTCATCGCAAAAAAAGACCTTAATCTTTACCAATCCATGGGCCAGATATAGCTATTTTTGAATCCGATATCACATCAAACCCTTATTCATTTTTCCAAAGAATATCTATTTTAATAAATTTGTAAAAAAAAATATAATAAGAGCAATTCTAGATTCGACTAAAAGTGAACAGAGTGAAAAGGGTTATAACTCGTTTCTTTACTCTCATTAAAAAATACGCAATATTTTTTTTAATATCGCGTACATATTAATTAACATAAAAAATCCTGCTTTTTTAATCATAACAATTTAAATGCAGTAAAAAATAATAAGAAAAACAAAAAAATAACGCTTTTAACTAGGGCTGTGGAGTCGTTAAAAAAAACACGACTCCGACTCCGATGTTTACCAACAACACGACTCCGACTCCTACTCCGACTCCGACTCCGACTCCGACTCCGACTCCGACTCCGACTTCACAACTCCGAATCCGACTAAAAAAAGTTCAATTTTATCAGGTTGTTTTCCTACCTCTGCATATAGCCAATTCTTTCATGTTATAGTCATAAAAATAAAACAAGATCAAACTTTATTTATTTGCGTTTATTATTAAAAATAGCATTGACTCTATTAAATTCACATTCTGCCTGCAATTCACGCCTGCAAGTTTAATATTCGTGCACAATATATATTCAATATAATAATTATTATAAAAAAAAATGTATTTTAAATTTTAACGAAAAAGGCGTCGGAGTCGCTCATTTTTCACGACTCCTACTCCGACTCCGACTCCGCACTCCGACTCCGACTCCGACTCCGACTCCACAGCCTGCTTTTAACACATTATTTAATTATTTTAATTAAATTTATTGATTTAATAAAAACAATAATCGTCTATCATCTTTATTATATTATAAAAAAATATTAAATCATCTCTATATATTGTCCTTGATTGGTTTTAATATAACACGGTAGTGATATTTTTTGTACAACACGCTTTATATAACACGATTTCAAAAAAACAACTGAACAATCGTCAGCTGAAGATCAATAAACACAATTTTCCTGCTAGTCAAGGATGGTTTCAAAATTTTAACCGTTTTACTCCCACAAGGCCGATCATCGGCCCCAACTGGTATTAAATAATTAACAACCATTATACAAATTTATTAAAAAAAAAATTAACAAGTTCATGACATGTTTATGTCCATTTTCTTTTTTAATTTTCTTATATTGACTAAAAACCATTTTCTATTTTAATTTAAAATAATTTCTTTACATAAAATAATTCTTTTTTAGGTTAAAAATGATTCTAACTCACAGTTTATATTGTTTTAAGAATAAATATTTTATACAATTATTTTTTTCTTTTGTTTGTATGTGTTTTTATTCATATTTAAAGATTAGTTATTATCATACATTCCACAGTGAGGGCCCCACTGAAAGAATCATATTTTTAAACGAATCATTAGCTGAGATAAAAAAAATAATGTAAACCCTTTTTTTACCAAAAAATGCTTGGAATTTTTCGCATATTCTATGCAAAAAAGGCTAGGATTAAAAGGGTCCAGAAGCGATTCTCACTACGTATAAAAATAATATAAAAATTCAAGTAGAAATTGCGTCGGATGACATAGAATCTTTCAAAAAATTTACTTTAGAATTCGCCGAAATTACAAACACTCACAACCCATCTTATAAAAGAGTCAAGCATATAAAATTGTTAGTGTTTATTATATGTTTTTTTTAATAAATATATAAATGTATATTTTGTCAGTTTTTTAATAAAAAAGGAGAAAATATTAACAAACTTCGATATTTATTGGAAAGCAAAGACTATTTTTGTATGAACTTCAAACCTTGTATTATACCACGGGTCGTCAACCTGGCTTCCGTGGTGGGCGGTGGGCGATTCAAATCGCCTACATTCCTTCTAGATACCCATATACTAAATTGAAATATAGCGAGGTTGGTGGGCGGTAGGGAAATTTTACCCATGAAAAATAGACAAAAGTGGGCGCTAGGCATAAAAAGGTTGACGATCCCTGTATTATACGAAGTGTTTGTGAAACCATATGACCGTGTTATACGAGGCCAATGTATACTTAAATCTTGGTCACCACTTATATTTAACTTCAGACAATATTCATCATTGAAACAGAAAATAGAGGAGTTTTTTGGAAACCATGCCCAATCTTGCCCAACCGATAGCTTAAGCAATTTAACCACTTCTGTGGTCAGCCTCTCGGAAAAAAGTGGGTAATTGTTCTCGAAAGATCAAATTACGACACGTGTTACTTAACGCATGCGATGCGTTCTCTAGACTGGTGGGGAATGACCAGGCTGGTTGGGCAAATCACTATAAAAATTTCGTGTACGATGTGCCCGAATCTAGTTCGGGCAAATCAATGTTCAGCAAAATACCTACCTGAGTTGTATTCGGGCAAATCACACAAGGGGTTAATAATATAATACCCAATTTTCTTGTCGAAAAAATAAATTGATCTATTATTAAAAAATCAATTCATGTACCTGGCAAAATAAAAAAAATACGTAATGAAAGCAAAGATTATATACTTAAAGATATAATAAAATATGTTACTAATAAAAACTTAATATGTATTTTTAAAAATTATTTTACATTTATTTACATGTAAATTCCTATCCCACGATTTATTAGCTCCCCATATTTTCATACGCGGATTTTATCGCCTTTTTACGCATACGTCGCCTAAATCGAAGGACGACTACACTCGAAGCTATTTTTCGAATCGCTTATAATATTTGTAAATAACATACGAATTTATCTATTATTAAGCTGTATTTACACTCATCGAATCGGCACAGAATAAATGGAGCGTGAAACTCGTACGGAGATAAAGAGATAATCTCTTTCCTGTTCACATCAATCTGTTCCCTTCGCAAAAAAAAACTTTTCCCATTCGACATCGTCCCAATATTTTTTTCCATCCTTCACAACTTTTCTCGTGATTTCCATACATCTCTCGCACTTCTCCATAAATCACTCCCATGCGCGATACACGGTTTTTTTAAGATTTTATTTTATTCTAGCCAGAAAGAAACTCGATCAGACTAAACTAAGTCGAATCAACTATCGATACGATAATATTTTATATATAGAGAGGGACGCGTGTAAGAGGAGTTATATCGAGCATGAAAATAATTTATTGGCCAGAGTTATCGGGCAGAAACCGATGTAATATCTTGCAATTGACGTTATTGTGTTAATTATTATAATTTAGGTTTCAACACGTATAACCATGTTTATGAGTTCAGAGTTAAAAATACGTCTTATAATTAAGGGTAAAAAAAGTATATGGAAAAGTGTCGAAAGAAAGCAAATATCAATTTTAGTTTTGTTGATTTAAATCAGCTAAAATAAATTTACTAGATGACTCTCAATCAAGACGAATAAAGAAAAATATTAAAGCACGTCAATTTCCATAAACGCATCGGAAAAGTCAGCAGGGTTGAAATTCGGGTGCTACCTGAGATCGCCCTAGACAGCTAATAACATTACGTCAACTAGGGTAGATCGTTGCTGTCGATACAGAGAAATTTGCTTTATTTTATGTCAACAGAGATGATAAATTGATAAATTATGACAACGTGATCAAAAATCAGACACCTATTCTAACACCGAAAATCTGATTTATACTTCGGCAAAGGCTGTTTTTACGCAATTCGAGATATATTTGCGGCATTATTCATAGTTAATATTAATTTTAGACCTTTAAAAACAAGGAGAAATAATTATAGAAGATTTTAATTATCAACAACTAGAAAAATTAAATTGAATACTATAAGTTAACCGTCTTAATTTATTCAATAGAAAGAGATTTATCCTTTCCTTGGTTATCATCCGATTTACTTATCGTTAGAGACACGTATTTTAGCATCTATTTTTTAAAAAAAATAGCGTTTAAAATGACAAATTTTAGCATCTATTTCGCGTTTATTTCCTAATTACGAATTTGAAGTTAAAAAGTCTAATTTATACATAATTTTTTAAACGATATACGATATATTGATATAAAAACATTTGAAATTAAATAGAAATACAAGAATACACCGATTAAAAATTATATAATGATTAAAATTTATTAAAGTTTATCATCGAGCATGTTGCTGTTGATGATTGCTTTAATCTAGTACGTCGATCGTTAACAATTAAATTAGCTATTACGTACTAAAAAAAGCCGTTCTGCGTCAACTTACTTTTGCAGGACCTGGGAATTGATTGAAGGGCAGCATTGCTGGAATTCTTCGTGTTTCATCTTTATTTGCAAATACAAAGAAGTTGAAGAGTATCAACTTTTACTAATATTACATGATAAATTCTCTTAGATAATTTAAGTTATTAATATTAAGAAACAAAGATGGATTTCTTATTACCGATATCGTTTCATCAATTTGGAATTACATCTACTTCCAGCCGCATGGGTTGAACAGATGATTTAAAGTTTCATAAAAGTATATTCGTTTTCATTTTTATTTAAATGTGACTCGAGTTTTAATAAACTTTTACGAGAAACCGACTTAAGAATATCTATTAATTCTAGTTTGGTGTGTTCGTCTGTTTCAAGAAGTAGCTTCTGGGTTTCCATAGGCAAAATGCCACCCATATTATAACCGAGAGAATTTTTTATTCCCATAATTTCATCCCACAATAAATGGGAAAAGGGGTACGAAGATTCTTCTAATTTATCAATTAAATTAATAAATTTATCGCATATCTCGCTTCTTTCGTTACATTGAATTTTAATGTGTTATATCAGACTCATACAATTCTATAATTCTTTTCTATATACTTTTTTATATCACAAAACAAGTACCAACCTAAGTATGTGGCATCATAGACAATAGACAAGAGTTGACCATAGAGTCTGGGAGGATTCTCTTTAGTCATTCTTCAAGAAAATCGATAGATGGAAAATTTCCAATTATATCGCATTTATCGCTTCTATCGCTTCTATGTCGCATTTATCGCAAAATACGATAATCACGTGTCTCTACTTATCGTCCTTACGAGCCATGCATTATTTTTCAATAAGTTAGGAGAAGAAAATTTAGCCGATATTAAAAAATCATCCTCAAACTCATCTTTTAAGTTATATTAAGAAGGGATTTGAAGAAATGCTAGAAAGTTGAGAATTAGTTTTACAAATGTAAAGTAATAACCTATTATTTCTGTATATATGATCTTCTAAATTTAGTAAATAAATGCCATCATTATCTTGTGCTAAAAGATGAGATCTATTTGCGTAAACATCTCTATAAATTAAAATCGTGGAAAAATAGATAGAAAAAAATTGCACTAATAATAATAAGATATTTTTTTGATGACATGCTGTTTCGAAAAAGATAAATTAAATAGTGTTTCGCTCTTCTCCTCTTAAGTGAAGTTAAAAAAAATAAAAACCGAGTCTGAGCGAAATTCTTAATAAGTATTTAAAAAGAGTTTAGTATTGGTCAATAGGGAAGAAATCATAGGATCTGCTTAGGCTACTCCCTAGAAAAATTATCACCATGCATTTTGGACCTTGTAAAATCTGATTATCATAAGTTTTTAAAGGGATTTTTTTTTAAATAATTAAAGTTAGAGCAGCTGTCGGTCAAGCGTTGATAAAGGTTTTTACCTTCAAATCTTCTACAGAAATAGCGTTAAAAATTATATTATTCTGAGAATATCAATACAACTATTCCTCGCATTAACAGGTTTTGTTTTAACACGATTTTTGCTTGTCGATTTTTTTTTATTAAAATCTAATTTTGGGAATTACGGCTATGTGGTCTATATTGATTCTTTTTTTTACACATTCTCTAGAGAAAAACTTGGGTATATAGGATCGTCTTCAAAATGAACATAGCTCGACTGAAATTGCAACGGTTTGTACGAATAAAATAATTAAAGATAAAATTAGAGCAAATATAATAGTTATATTATAATATGTAATACTTACTCTCCGTATAAATTTATAAATCTGTCTGCGAATTCCATGATGCTACATGTGATCTGTACTTCTGTTTGGTTTTGTGACATGGACCTTACTGATTTTGAAAAATTAGCGACTGTGAGCGTTTAGTATGTGGTGCTACCAAAGAATGTTGAAGATTCCATGGACAAAATGAATCAAGAATATCAAGATCCATCAACTTCTTGACACTGTAAATAATCCTTAAATTAAGTACTTTTGACTTGGACATCAAGAGGAGCTGTCATTGTTCAGCAACATTCACAACTTGACCGGGTTGAGAGCTCCTGAATTATTCCAGCTCTTTAATAATCACTAATTTCAAAAAAACAAGAACAAGTAGATTGCTTACGCCAGTAAATGGACACGGCATGTGAAGGAGCTTATAGCTATAGTAAGTATAAAACATATGATGCAAACATGATAAAGGCTCTAGTGATCAAACATGACAATCAATCAGTCACACACCGAATTTTAACGGTTGAAAGATGTCTTGAAAATTTAAAAAAGCGATGTTTTTTATCAAAATAAAATGCGAAAATAGATCAGGTGACGTTAGAGCTGCAGAAGAATATCCAATTAGGTAAAATAATTAAAGAAGGGTCTTATTCGCCTGAATAGATTTTTAATGATCTCGAAACTGGTCTTCTTTGGAAGAAAATTTCGAGTTTAGAGTTTTCTGTTGTTAACCCATACGTCACGGTGGCTTAAAAACAGAGGGTCTCTCAGATACCCCAAGCATTTTAAGATATTGATGAATTCTTCATCAATATCTCGTCATTTTTTTAAAATACCTTATTCTAATAATAAAAATAGTAATGCATGCTTCATAATTTGGTCGATATTTTGGATTTTTTAACTAATTAATTTGACCCGTAGATGACAACGCTTTCGGCGATGTCCCGAATACTGCAGACAATGAAGGACAACAATTCTTTATAATATTTTTTTGACCTTTGTAGACAATTGAAAAAATGTTTGTGACGTCTGGGTTTTATATTAAAAGAGTTATTCGAAAACTGGCCCTACCGATGGAGTACCGAATATATCTGAGGTACCTAATAGAAAGTCAAATCTACACCAACCACTTGAAACAATTAAAACAAGGTATCAACGTCTGAAATAAAGATTTGAAAAGTTTAGATATCCCGTTTAGGAGAAAAATTTCTTTTGAATTTCAATTCCACAAAAAAATGATGGAATTGAGGGATGATTTAAGGAATAAAATCAATTTTTAAAAATGGTTATGCCACAAATTTTGACAATTCAATCAAAAATTTTAGCTTAAATTTAGTACAACTAATAATATTCTTGTGATTTGATATTCTAAGGCTTGTCAGGGACTAACTTATAGATACGTGCTATGAAGAGAGTAATTTAGTTAAAAGGGGTCTATGTAGAAAAAACATTGGGATAGGATACAATAGGATATATTCAAACAAAAAACAAGTAATATTTTAAAATATTATTCGGTATTAATTAAAATAAAATATGACTTGGCTTTAAAAGATGATTTTCACATAGCTTAAAGCGTCTGTGAACTACGATAATTACACGACGACCGTTTAACTCGCTTGTTAAGAGTGAGAGCATAATTAAAAATTTTAAACACACACGTTTCACATAGGATAGTTTCGCTGGCAACGTGCAACTACACCTCTTATAAAGTTAGGTCGATTAATTTATTAATTAGCCCTAATTGAGCCGTAAAACACGGCATAAAAGTGGAAGCCATGTTTATCTGGCCCATAAACCGACAACAACACAAAATAAAGAATTACGACCGTTAAATTATAAGCGATATCAATCGGCCGTATCTTTCACGAGGGCCACGGTATTCGAAACGGAAGTGGCGGCTTTCCAGTCCGTCCGGCGAGGACTTCCGGTCACCGGAAATGGCGCGCGCCCCCACTCTGTGTGACTGGAATCCCACGAAAGCCCTGAATAATGTAAGACACACTTGTTCCCGATAATATACAGTCGGGATCTAGATAATGAACAATAGATATAATGGCGTATATTGTTTTAGAGGAAATAGGTATAAAAACTATATAAAAAATGGTATATATTCGCCATCCTATTAACGACGATTCCGCCCCTGTGAACAGCGACAATTGCGCCCAAATGTAAATAATTTCATATCTGCAAAAAAATAAATATACAGTAATACTTTAGTATACCTCTTTAAACCGTTTCAGTGCCTTGGATTTATGCCAAACATGACGTATACTAAATAAAATTTTTAAAATATTTGAAGTCATTATCCGGTCATTCTAGATAACGTTATTGTAATTTTATTAAGCTTTGTTGGGATCCGAGATTGAAGAAAAGCCTCGATATTTTTACACAAGTATCGGTATTTTGCCTTATAAATAGATTGATTTTTTATTAATGGATATAGAAAAAACGCTATAGAAAATTAGGCATCCATACAAAATTTGGAGTTAGGTTCTTTTAATTGTATTTTGCGATTTGAAGGAAATTAAACATTCGACCCATTTTTATATTTTCTATGACCTTGCACGTGTTTAGTTGGATAACAATAGCTCGTGCCTATAGGGCGCGAGGGGGTATAGGAGTACCTAGCATATTTCTTCCAATTTTTTAATTCGCAACAGATGTGTCAGGGGGTTCAAAGGGACAGTTTTTTTAGTTAATTATTTTAAAATGCTTTAGCATATGATGAATAAATAATAAAAAGGTAAATATAAATTATGAAACCTTTTCGAAAATATGTTTTATTTAGGATACATATTAATATAAAATAAAAATATATTATAAACAAACGAAGAATTGAACAATTAAATTAGGTAATTATGCATTTAATCACTGTCAGAGTCATCTAATATCACGTTCTATCAACACTTTTTCAATACCAGTTGCTCAATTTATAAAAAAATAGAATGAGTGAAAAACCCTTTAACACATACATACCTAATAAAATCGTATGCATCGATTTACTTAATCATAATTTGTTCTACGACTATACAAGTAGAAAAATATTTTCTACTGTATTGTGATGAATATTCCTGGAACGTTTTTAGACGATGATTCACCAAAAAAGAACAGGACACGCCTAGCGAGGACAATTCTAATTTAACCTTGAAAATATTGTGTTTAGTATAATGAACGCTAGAGGAGGGACCGCTTTACAAAAAATCGCCGCAAACGCCATAGAAGTGAACGCTATAGGAGGGTTGGCTGTATATAGATCAGGGATGAGCAGTCTTTTTACAACGTGCTAAAAGGACTTTAAAAACAGGTCGGCCATGATGAGGTGCCCCCTTAGTTTTTTTTCTATATATATTTTTAGTACAGTGAGATCAAACGATGAAAATAATAAGAAATATATTTTTTTTATTGCAAAATTAAACAAAAATAATTTTTATTAATATATAAAAGTGTAATAAATAAAATTATTAATATAAAAATACGTATTTTTCACAAAATAAATGGAAATCGTTTTATTATTATTTATTTATTTATTTATCTGAACCTCTATCCCCAAAGTGTGTAAAATACGGTTGCACGAGCGTTTAAAAATTTTAAATTGGCAATTGATCGAATTGTGGAGACTTTAAAAGATTTTTATCAATCAGTCGATGATGATATCCGAATTCTATAAAAGAAAAAAGCAAAATATAGTAGAAAATATAGACCAGCGGGGCACATACAGGCCTGCCCCAAAGAGAGCTTTATGCAAACGAAAAGCGACTTTCTGTATACGGTAATACGGAATTTTTATCTTTATCTCCACTGACTGACAAAGAACAACACTCGTTTGCGTCAAAACTAAGATCACGATTGCGACCACTTAACCAGGGAGGATCAAAAATGCCACAACACATAAAAAATATAGTTCTGTTCGTATATTTCTGCTAATTATAATATTTTTTAATCCGAGAAATGTTTGTGGGGCAGTGCCCCGTATGCCCCCAAAGAAATTTATGATAATATAAACACTAATTGTTGAATTAAAATTATCTATTTATTAACATAATATATATAGTATAAACAAAACATTCATTAATAGAAATACTATTTAAAAACAACGAAAGATATACGTGGAAATGGATTATTTAATGATAAATTTGGTATTCCTTCTATACGAAATATTGGTTAAATATAGTCTAGCATTAAATATTAGTGGTGATACAAATTTAAGTATATGAATGGAGACGATTTGATTAATTTATATTATAAATAAAAATTTAAGTAACTTTTTACCTAATTGAACCTAGGATGTTTGAAAATGTGACTTAAAATGAGCGAGGCTTTTTCTATTTCGTCCGTTCACAAGTATTAGGGCGGAGTTATCGGCGCCCAAATGTCGTCTACCCAGTTATCAATAACAAACATAATAAATACGGCCATAATCTACGTAAATCTATATTGTTTATAGAATAATATTTCATACAAAAATGCGTATAAATCAGAGATAAAATCCGAATGAAATTTATTTTTTAAGTAAATAAACAGTGCGTTGAACAATTTTTTATTACGGTTTAAAGTTGAAGTATAAGTCCGCAAATCCCATCCGTCTTCAAACTACTTAGATGTGTCAAATGATAAACGTAACTAAAATATATGACTTTCACCGCCGGAAGTGCCGGAAGGTATAAAGTGAAAATATATTCCCGAGCACCTCTGCAAATTTTTCAAATGCTCATGTTGTCCGCTAATAAAATTTCGAAAAATAAATCCAGTATATATTATATACGCACACATTTAAATTTATGCTCTCAGTCAAGAGGTCCATTTCATCTCCGGGGGTCTGAAACTTTTTGCATTTTCGCGGTAAATTGAAGTTGTTGCCAAAGTTTCTTCTGTCGCACAAAAGACGTAATACAATTGTTTATCTATTCGGCTGGCTCTGCTCCTCTGCCGAATAACAGATATTTTCTCTACTTTTTTATATTAAATATGTTTCTTGTTAGTCTTGCGGAAACTTTAGAATGGAGCTTCCTTTGTCTCCGCGTTGAATCTCTTTGACAATTGCAGCGACGTGGGAAGTTTGTCGCACTGCTTCGGAGCAAAGTGGCAACAAATAGAACTTGTTTCATAATCATATTGACACTAGACTGTTACACTGTTTATACAACATAATAAGATTTCGCATCACTTGTTGATATCATAAAGAAAATAATAATATTATAAATTCATGTAATATTTGATCAAGCGGAGAGCTTTGAAATAAAAACTAAAAATTCGTGTAATGCGAGATTTGTAGCTATTATGGGTACCTAAAAGTAATCCATTTTTTTCATGCCTTGTTTGTCAGTCTATACCTGGACACGGTGGAGTAAACTGTTCCTCGGCTTTTCTTTGTATCACTATTTTTTTTTTATTGTTTTATTGTTAGGGATAAAATGAGAAAGCCAGAACCAACCAAACAGCATATACGGCATTGAATGCTACTTTTTTACGATCAATGCTGGAGTGCGACCAAAACGACCAAGTCAATTTGTGAAATTTATGGAGCAGTAATAACAGCAAACCGATGTCAGTTTTGGTTTCGAAAATTTAAATCCTGTGATAGAAGTCTCACAGATGCTCCGAGATCAATGCGACTACAAAAAAATGAGGATAATCTGCTGAATACCACAGTGGAAGTCGATCCTCGTCTAAGTATTAAGGAATTATCCCAAAAACTGCATGGTCAACAGTGCAATATTACTTGAAAAAAATCGTTTTTGAAAAAAGTTTGGTCAATATAAAGGGAGTAATTTTGTAAACGCCCTCACAATGCAATGATGACCCGAAAAAAATAATGGATTTAAATTTTGAAGTCTTGAAGCATCCTCCATACTCGCCAGACCTTGCTCCATCTGATTTATATCTATTTAAATCGATAAAACACTCAAAAAATTAAAAATTTGCAAGATGTCGAGAATCACTTAAATATCTATTTTGACTAAAAACCTGAAAGAAAGGAAAAAATCGCGCTATGTTAATCAATACTATTTTTATACATAATAGAACGGATATTATTATCTAATAATTACATTGACCCCTAGTGGACCCATAGAATACTATAAGCCCTTTTCCATCAACCCCTAGGGGGTCCAGGTAGATCCTGTTGAGAGACCCTGTCCTATTGCGATTAGAGTCATAAATAATTAAAAACAAGTCACATACATCTACTGCACATTCGACAATAAGTAGTTTTCTGAGTTCTTCACGTGTCTTATTTTAATTAATTTTTCAATGCTTCTGATTTTTTACACGGTTTTAAATAATACTATGTAGCACGTTCGAACTTTTTAACAGTTAATCATAATTAACACATGAGAAAATTATGATAAGTTATTAAATATATATCAAAACACTAAAATAATATTATTTATTTAGAATTTGTAAATGTCCTTCGAATTTTTACACATGTTTATCTTTTAGGATAATATAAAAAATAGTATAAATCAATTATTGAACAGTTTGTTAAATAAACTATTCTATTTAATCATAAATAAGCTACACTATCTGAAAAATTAATAATAAAAAAATATATACCTGAACGTTCTATTTTTGCACTGAAAATATATTTTATTTTGTAAATTGAACGAAACCAATACATCGATCATTTTTCCATTCGCATATTTTAAATGACCATGTTCAATGTCAATGCCATTATTTTGGCATCAATCCTTTTTTATTATTATAAAATTACCTAATTTGACTTACGAAATACGTAATTAATTAAATTTTTTACCGAAATCTGACCATTTTCTTTTTTAGTATGTTCATGCGCACGTGTAAGAGCTATAGTAAGAGTAAGCGCTATAGGAGGGTTTGTCTATTTGGTATGAAAAATCACGGTATAGCAAAGAACGTTATAGGAGGGTTTACTATATACATTTATAAAAAAATAGTTTCCAATTACTGGTAAATTGAAATTCGTTCCTCGAAAGACACAAAACATCGGTAAGTCTCACATGCCGCAATGCGCCTAAAAGCGCAAACTTACACATCGATTAATAAATTACCTATTAATAAATTGTATGTTATTTCTTTTCGAAATTATATTTATATTATATTATATTTCATTATTTTTGTTACAATCTACGTATCTAACATTTCGGCTCTGGGGTTTATGGTTGGCGACCTGACCCCTATTGGAAGAGGCAAGATAACCTGGAGGACGACCGTTGCAGTCCTGGCATCAGACTTGAGACGGACGTGTCTCTGCTGGAGATCGCGTAGTGTCCTCCAGGTGGCAAAGA